>CACRXP010001249.1:0-55396 GCA_902702965.1 Spirometra erinaceieuropaei
AGGTCTCCGACTGTTCGCCAGTCGATATCGTTAGGTGTCCATCAGTATAGAGGATAAGGTAAGATTGAATTGGCTGGGAAAGTGTATGCAGCACTGTTTGACACCACCGATAGCCCCGGAAGCTGCTTAATCTTTCAAAGTTTTAGTTACGTGCGCCGCGTCACATGTGCGAAATGCTCTGACATAGGATGATTCGTCAGAGTGCGTCACAATTCATGAGCACGTTGTCGGTGGTCGTAAGGTCGCAATTCCGCATAAAGAGGACAACCGTGCTTTTAGCCATGCAGAGCATAATCTGTTGCCAGCTCCGTTTGGATTCATTACCTGGGCAAACTTAGCTTACTTCATGAATAACTTCGCTAATTATTCCGTCATCGTTTAAGGAGCAACTGTCGCCGAATGCAATACACTGCAGTCAAAAAGCTTGTCGACGACCTGTTCGTACGTAAAGGGTATTAGTCTTATTTGAAGGCTGATCTGCTCTATTTGACTAATAACTGAGGAGGCAAATCGTTACATTCTAGTGTGGGAACTAAAAACCCGATCACGGTCTTTATTGCCATTATCTTTTTGTCAAAATAATTTGAGATGATCAGTTCTGAGTTGTGTGTTCGCCTAGTCCTACAGTCAAACCACTCGCAGTATTGAGGCATCAGTGGTTATAACAGTATCACATAGAACAATGTTGTTAAATGGAGAGGTTTCCGGCAACTACCGAACAGTTTTATGGCAAAAAACTTTATCGCACTCCAAAGAGTCCGATTATCTGCCCACTAATGATGGAGTTTAGAAACCAGTCAGAGGGACCACGTTATTTTGCAGAATGTCAAAGGATTCCGGTCAAGGTAAGCATGTGTCGCTCATCAACGCACGCATAAAGTTGGGGTCACTCTGAAACCAGGACAAATTACAGTACAGAAGATAACAAGATAACTAAGAAAATAAACTTGTGTTGTCTAAATAAAGAATAATTGCATAGTATCCAACGAGCAGGCGTACAGTTAATGTAAAAATATACCAATTCATCATAATAAACAACACGCTGTACATGATCATAAAGCTGCCACATAATCCGAATATGACCATTACGCAAATAATGATCTAAACTGCATTGTAGACAGTCTTTATTCCCCGGAATCAAAAACAGTCGGCCAAGCCTAAGCGCCGTGTACATATAAATCGGATGTTAATTTAATATTCGTAAAGACCAATATACGCACAAGGAAGCCAGTCTAAGAAATAGAGAATGTGCTTAAAAATGCTAAAATACAATCAAGTCAAATATGCATGACATGCGCAGAAAATATGATATAAATCAGATCAACATGAATAATGTGCAATATATTTTTGAATCACCATAGTGTGGAGAATTCTTATCTTGTCTGTATTTAACGTTCACGGTTTTGCATGCTTAGGGGCGTATCCTTATCCAATCAATGCTACAATATAAACAAAGAGCGGGTTTGCGTCGTCTTATTCGCTTAAATGGACGGTGTTTCGCAAACAGGTGGAAATGAATATGCATCTCTAAAATGTGACCATTTCCGAGGCCGTTGGGCCATGAGCGCACTTTCATCGAATTTAATTTTATCCTTATATTTCGGGATTTGCTGACTTGTATGTCAAAAGCGATGATTGTTGTTTCTTGCAATGCGCTGTTGCAAATCGGATGGACGTATACTGTGGTGGTTAATAATGGCCAAATATGATTTAAAGAGTTCTGCCTGACATTTAACAGGTGGGTATACCGACACCTCTTAGACTCGCCGGCGGTAGATGAATTCGCGACAAATATCGATTAAGAATTTCTCTGAAAAGAGCAGCATTGCCAAAAAGGAAGTTCGTGCAGTAAGATCTCTTTTTAAATCCTTAAGTGTGTCGTCTGAAATTGGTCTTCGGTGCCATTTCAAAAAGATTTGCCCAGAAAACCTCATGATCAAGTGCCCCTAATAATCGGAATGTAACTATAAGTTTACTTCTATTTTGTTCATGATAGAGGGGTGGAGATTCCAGGCGGTTGGATTCTATTCGTAGGCTCGTACAACTTCTAAAGCCGCTCACACCAAACCCATACTGCATATTCCAAATGCGGCCGCACGAATGCCACTTAGAACTTATCACAATTCAGATTTGCAAGCGTTCTGTACATCGCCAACTTAATTTGAGCGACTTCTCCCGCGAATTTTAAATACGCCGTTTCTGCTCTTCAGTTGGCCTTAGCAACTAATCTGGGATATTTTTGTACCTATTGAAAACAAGCATGTAAAGCAGAATTTATTGGGGCCAACAAATTTCGTGACGGCTTTTCAACTGCAACCCGTCTCCGCATAACATAGGTAACGAATGAAAGCGCACAACAGCATGAATTTGTACAGAATGGCAGTGCATAGGAGCAAGGTCAAAGTTCAAAATAATCAATAATCAGATAAGACGTCCACATAAGCATCAAAAAGGAAAAAAGGAAGACGAAATGTTAACAACAAATCACAGTCAGAGGAAAATAGAGGCGTGAGATTACCAGGGCAATTGCAGATTGATCACATGATCTAACTGCTTGCACAGGTCTGGCTTCTCCCTCCGTATGTAGGCTGCTTCCAAATAACGCAAGGTTTGAGTTGTACGTGCTCGGACAAGTACTCGAAAGGATGCTTTAGGGTCGACAACATGACCGCTATCTAACAGGTGTTTCGTTATAGACGAACGGGGGGTTCTATTTTCCTGTTTGAAAAGCCAATTAGGCAAATGCTCAGCGGCCCTGGTCGCCAATTGCCTTTGCGTTCGCCCAATGTACTTGCATCCGCAAGTGCATGTCCGAGCACGTACAACTCGAACCTTGCGTTATTTGGAAGCAGCCTACATACGGAGGGAGAAGCCAGACCTGTGCAAGCAGTTAGATCATGTGATCAATCTGCAATTGCCCTGGTAATCTCACGCCTCTATTTTCCTCTGACTGTGATTTGTTGTTAACATTTCGTCTTCCTTTTTTCCTTTTTGATGCTTATGTGGACGTCTTATCTGATTATTGATTATTTTGAACTTTGACCTTGCTCCTATGCACTGCCATTCTGTACAAATTCATGCTGTTGTGCGCTTTCATTCGTTACCTATGTTATGCAGAGACGGGTTGCAGTTGAAAAGCCGTCACGAAATTTGTTGGCCCCAATAAATTCTGCTTTACATGCTTGTTTTCAATTCATACCGGGGAAAAAATGCTTCAAATTTTGTACCTATATTATTTAAAGAAATCTGCATTGCTGCACCAGTAACCGTCCATCCGCAGACAATTCGCATTACTGTACATTGGAAAGGCGAGAAGACTATAATTATAAGACACCTTCGAATCAGCTACCAGCCTGAATGAGGCGTTGATCAAGTTGAACAATTCTTTTTACATACTGGCACCGTTAAATGCAAAATGAACCTTCATTTTCTTGCACGTTTAAAAGAAACTCTGCATTACATATGGGACTATTTATTCGTACCTGCAAAATCCTACGAACATACACAGGCTCTGTTGTACACAAATAATTTCCATCTGCCATGCTGTTTCCCGTGTGCTCTGATCCCGTCTCGGTATACCGATTGACAAAATACAATAACAAAAGAGCTATGTCTTCAACTTTCCCCTCAGTCTTGATTTATAGATTGAGGTGTTCCAATTCAATCATTTTTAAAGGTAACTAATATCCTTCTAGTAAATGTATCGAAATTTTCCTAGCATATCAGGCTCACAATTCGGATTTATATTCCCGTTAAAGTCTTATCACGGGACATTGAATTAACATCTTAACAATTGCTATGTGGGATGCAAACACGGTTGTTTGTCCTTGTCTTCGCATACAACTCTATACTCATAATTTTAATCAGAGTCTTCTTGTGTGTTACGGCAAAGGTTAAAAACAGTGAAAGACACTCTGCGTATAATATGCAGTCGCGGACGGCGGTTTGAAAGCCAACGCGAAAGTGTCAACTATTCTAGACATATGAACTCCAACCTCTTCTTTGGTATATACCGCGTTAAAATGAGTTCTCATTTTTCAGACAACATTTTGTACTCCAAGCCCTAAAAAACGGACAGTTCATAAGAGAGTGGGTCTTTCAGATGTAAATATTTGGAAGATCGTACTGGACCATTTTGCTTGTGTTTGTGAAAAGAAGCAGTCAAACTAAGGCCTCTAGCCGCTATCTAAATTCCTTAAATTTTTGCCACTGTTTCAAAATAAAAAAAAGTCTGCCGTGAATTATTTGTCAGTGCCAACCAGGCTCACAGATGAGGATTTGTTTGAAAACAAGTTTTGAAATTTGCAGTATAGACGACAGTGGTCACCGGATGGGTTTTGGGAGAATTCCAATATAATTCTCTGCGTTTCCGCAACAATTGTCACAGTGGACACTATTGCAATCGAGATGCAGCTAAAGGTTCAGGACATTTGATGTTGATGGTTTTACTGCGGTAACAGTTTTGAAAATGAGGTTGCTATTTTGTGTTGCAAAATGCAAACTACATTATCTGACATAACACAGAAAACGTTATTAGGGAAGCTGGCATTAATTCGTTTTGATACATAATGCGTTACGCATTTTTTTATTTGCCCAGCAAGTACTGCATTTAAATGGGTCTAACGCGAAAAAATTATAAAGTCCCTTGATGTGCAGATTTGTTAAATAACGGGTATTCAGCTGGAGTACATCCATCGTTCTAAGTGCTTGCTAAGTTAGTTTATTTTATCGACAAATCGATTAACAGATGACCAAAAATGCGTTTGAATTCATTTATTCGTCCCTACGAAAGCCACAAAACATCTACAGGCTCTGTTGCACAAAAATAATTTCCAAATGTCATGCATATTCCCTTTTGTTCAGATCCCGACTCTGTAGTCCGATGGACGACATACAGCAAAAAACGACTTCTGTCCTCAACATTCCCCTCAACCATGTATTGTAGATTGATGTGTTCTAATTCGATCATTTTCAAAAGTAACTAACTACCTTCCTGTGAATGCACCGATTACCTTAAAAATTTCAAAAGTTAGATTTATTACACTGAGTGATTTCAAGTCCTATAGTGAAGCGTCGACTACCATATATTTTGTGACCTAGGCCACAAATCGTATCAGCTGTCGGAGTCCGATTACCATGTGGGCCAGTTTTTAAATCGCGTTTGCTAAACCAAACGCGTACAAATGCAGTTAGGGATCAAAAGTTGCAATCGGTGGGCATATTGGTATTCGACTAGGGCATATATCCAGATATCCACGTAGTATGCAGCATCTTTAAATTCTATAACTGACGATTGTAGGATGTAAAAGGGTAGTCATTGCTCAGACAGGAAACGCCTCATAGGAAATATGGCGTCTTGAAAGTCATCTTTAGAACAATTTGACGTGCCATGAACGACCTCCGGAAAAAATTGTTTTCCGTTACTCAAGCGGTTTTTGAAACCGATAGAAGCGTCAGTAAAAAGAAACCAAGTGCACTGCGTTGTCTCCTGCAAGCAGACTGATTGGTTTTCGGAAAAGTTGGACGACAGGATACTGCCTACTTCCGGCAGATACTGTTTGAACTATAACACATAAGATGACATTGAAAAACTGAATGGAATTACGGAGTCCAATCTTCTTTCTCAAATAAATTAGATCAAAATGCACCCTGTCTTATAGGTGAGAGAACCAGCTCATCAGTCGACGGAAGACTAATCATCTTGAAATATGTCGGACAGAAATTAATCCTGGCTAATAGCGCATTGCAACTGGGCTTGATTACGTTACTGCAAATTGTCAATTGTTGATTTTGAGATGCTTTACGGCTCCTAGAGTGGAATCTGGACTCCACAGTCCAAGGTTACACCGTAAGAACTATTAAGGATTAAACAAGTCAAAACGTCTTATATCCCGCCTATTTAAAAAGGTATATTTAACAGTGAAACATTGTGCTCATTGAAGTAAATTTGCGCTCAGGATGATAATGGTGCTGCTTAATTAGACGGCCTAACTAAATGAAGACTGTTTAATATTTTGTAGTTTTGAGTTGGAAACGCGACTTATAGTGCTTCGAACAAAGAGACGTACAAAGAGACGGTAAATTATTTAAATAACTGTTTGGTAAATGACGACTAATCTTACGACAGCGCAAGCTGACCATCTTTTTGACAGCATCTGACATAGCTATCAATATTATTGTGTTAACTTTTGAATTTCGCATAAGTAAATAGACACGTAGGGAAGTACAGAAGATCCCTCTGTATGTTTTGTTACTTGTAATTGTTTGGACTGTGCGTCCAAATTTTTTTATTATTTGTGGATTAATCGTTCACCACTGAAAATGTATCTGTTTTCATCACATACATCCGAAGTAATGGCTAAATACTCAATTCATATAAAGCTCACAATGACGCTCTACGCACAATCGTTTAGGCTTAGGAATTTCCTAGTTTACCAAGGCCTTCAGAAGCCAATTATTGTCGCAGTCAATGCAGCCTGCTCAGTTCGGCAACACGTGCGTACATTCGTTTTCGGTTGTCTTACGTCCCAAGTGTTAAATGCACCATGATTAAACGCAAAATAGGGGGAACCTTTACGCAACTCTGTGATCTTCCTCGGCTGTTGATCAAAATTATCTGTGTCTGCTTTAAACGCATTTAGTGCATTAAGGCTGATTATGATATTCATCAAGAAAAACGTTCTAGATCATATTGTACCCGAATTGCACGGGCAATGTCTCACCTTATTTATTTTTACTTTTACATAATTAAACCGAGTCATTCATCTACTAAACTTCCTTGTTGTAAAAGTGAATGAACTGCCCACTCATGTAAACAAGTAAATGACACTGCACCTGATCCTATTATACAAATGTTTTACGTCATATAGAAATAATAGTTCACTTCGTTTATAACTTATACTGTTTTTCTGCATAGGGCTGCAGCGCGCTAGCTTTAATGACAGATAACGTTTGCTTAGACGTTAGATGTATACGGTTTGCCTTTTGCATTGTGGTCTCTCAAGAGTCGTTTTTTGCAAGCTTTAGCATGATAATAATTGTGCAGCTTTGTGAGACAGCATTGGAGTATGTTTTGCAGAGAAGTAGACGCCATTTATAGCTTTGAGCGTCAAAAATAATGCTCATTTCGTCTTTTACAAGGGCGTGAATCACGATAACGACATAAGTAAAAAAGACATGGAGAACACCGTCTGCTTTAGAACACAATATTATCTTAGTTAAACCTCTCATAATAAATGAGCAAGTTTTGGAATTTGTATAAACAATACAGGAATCTGAAGGTTATTGTGAGTCATTCATTAAGCCTCGGGAATCCTATCGAAATCCAGCGAAGCGACAGAATCAAAATACACAGCGAATTGGCATGCGTCCATAAAATGTTTGTTCTAGTAAAGGTTCTATAAGTGTACTGACGAATTCTGCCCAGTCCGATGACCTCGCAATTCCGGCAATCGCAAATGTAAGAATATTTGGAAAGGTCAGTCGTGACAGGCGAACAGCTTGAGGTGCATTCGGGCTGTAGACGTGTTCGACATTGGCGTAGGCGATTGACGTGTTCAAAACCAATTTGCACACGTCAGCGACCTCAGAAGCTGGCGTGTCAAGGTATATTTGGGGCTCCCAATTGTAGAAATAGCACACTTAATCATTAGCTGGTCTATTGGGGACACCCGACGTAAAAAACTTTCTTAATTACAAGATATGTTAAGGCAACGTTCGCTCAACTTTCGTTAAACAGAAATAAAACTCTGTGGAATAATTAACTCAAAAGAAATTCGGCAAACTTCCACTTCATGAAAATAGCGTTCGAAAGTGCATTTTGCACTGTATACAGAATCCATGGCATTCAGTTCAAACTCCTCCGACAATTCGGAATTAAAATACAGAGTTCGCTTGATTGGCCATATATGGCTTAATTCTTGATTCACAAAATCCAAAGTCCGGAATTGTCCATTAACGCGAGGACATTTGTTGGGTCCTACAAGCAAAGACCATGGTTTTATAACTACCATTTTTAAAATAGCATCATTCTTGTAATGGGAACATGCCTAACTTACTCAGTATTTCAAGACAGCTGTAAACTACAGAAATGCACATAGAAAGCACACATTTGAACTCAGACTTTGGGGGCGTATTAGAGATCGCTTGGGCGCTCATCATCCTATATACGTTTTTGGAGGACAATAGTCAGCCAATCCCTGAGGTCAAAACAATCAGAACATTAATTATGACCGAAGACCAAAGAGTCAACGAGCATGCTTGCAAACATTAGCAAAATACTTTTTGCCTAACCACACGATTCTACTTGCATTAAACAATCATATGTGATTTTAAAAGTCCTGGGCCATGGAATGCGACTGCCACGCATATAAAGTTTTTGTGCACTGTACATATCCGTTGGAAAATATGTTCTAGCTATTTGACCATGTTGGGTTTAAGCAAGACATGTTGTTGTCAAGAAGGTTATCGAAACTATGGCTGATTCTGCGTAGCCATTCGTAGTTTAGATTGTTTGAATATGAAGCCATCACTCTAAACGAACATTGCGTGCTATAATGCGCATGTTTCGTTCAGAAAACAACGTGGGTATGGGAGCGTGGTTTATCATGTAGAATGCATAGATAGAGAAATTAATTCACATGGAAAGCAGCATGTAGACGTTATGAAAAAAAACATTTGTCAAAATAATGTTGGCATCCTGTGATTGTCGACTTCGCATTGCTTTCGGCAATGCTGACTCTGTCTGTATGAACTGCATTAGATAGGAAAAAACTCGTCAGCGTTAACCATTGACTTTAGAATTTGGGATGGGTTTGTTTTTTGAAAGAGACAGCGATAACCTCAACTAGCGTTTCGTTAGAAAATGCGATCGAAGAATGTTTGCCGCACTTTTTGTATGTCCGCACAATAAAGAATAAATTCTCACCAATGACCATTTCTATGCCTCGCACGAGTACACAATAAATATTTCATTGCTAACAGAAGGTTAAACATTTGCGTTCTACTTTATCCGCAACAACTTTAGGAAAGTTATATTTTATGTAAATAACTAGCGTAAGCCCAACTGTCCTTTAGGGGAGTCTGGGGCAAAGCAACATAAACTTGTTCATCCAAATTGGCATACATTCTAAAAGAATCGCACGCAGGATAGTTGATTTCTTTTAAATTGCTTGCATTTTACTGCGTAAAAGTTTGTCATTTTCATGTTTTCGCAATGTTCTTGAGGCTTCATTGATTCTTGACGCATGCATGTGGTGCTACGGCGTTCTGTAATAGGACTAAATATTTACGTTGCTTTAAATGTGCTGCTCTACCCCACTGACTTATACTCGGTGTTTTTCGTTTAGCTCTTACTTGGGATTTAAGTGGACGAGTGTTATACGCCCACTCTGACCCAAGGTCATAAAGTGGTTTTGCTGTGCTTATGCGCTTTTGCGTTTTTCGAAATACCATTATGCCTCTCGCCAGTTTCTAGACTTGGAATTAGGCCGCACGTACTTTCGGATAATAGGCGGTCATGACCGAGAAAACGCTGCCTCGACACATCAGAAGCGGTCACGGTCGGTCTTTGGCTTTTTTTCGCGGAGACTGTCAAGCAAATATCACTTCGGATCAAAAATCTCCTCAGACAATAGTGTGCCAGTTTGGAGCATGTTCTGCAGGCAAACATTTTCATTACCGAACTAAACGTTCATACGAATATTTGAACCTTAATTTGCCTCCCACAATGCGAGAACCATCGAATACTCATAAGCTGCTAACACGCATATGGTAATATCCACACATGTTTTGATTCAGCATGCGGTATACACGGGCTCTGGCTAAAAACGTCTAGCCAGTTTCAGCCGCTGCATAAGGATTCTTTGAGAATTTTAGTACATCAATGCTTCGCCAGCGTTCGGCATGTGCCTTCTGGTTGATACTTCAGTTTAAAGAGTTTCAGTTTATTAAAAGTTTCAAAGAGTAGTGCGCTTGCTAGAATGGAATTATCCGGGATAATCATTTTTGAAGTTTAAATCAAGACGTCGTGCGATTATTTGAGACAGAATCTGTCAGCTGCAGGGTGATAACCGAATAATAAAACTTGCTGTGACAGGTTTGGTCCAAGTTAAAGCAAACATTTTCAAGAAAATTAAAATGATAGAATTCAAATACTGGAGTGGCCTCGAGAAAACAAACGTAGTGCGTAGAGGGACATATTAGCGAATCGAACCCCTAGTTGTTTTTTATGATGCGGCAGAAGATCGTCAGAAACACTGTCCAGATTATTAGTTAGTAGTTGTACTTCCACTATGTTGAATTAAAAATTATATTTCGGTCAAATCTATTGTTTCAACAGGAGGAACATATTTAAAGATAAATATCACTACGGAAATAGAGGTGTCATCAAGCAAGGCCTAACGCAGGTGATCTGCTAAGGTGAAATGCTTCTGTGCGGAAATAATATGTATCTAGATATGGACAGTTTACAGTACAAATTTATTCGATACTGGTAAATAATACAAAATGTTCAAACATAAACGACGAAAGAGTCATCAAGTATGTGCGCGCCTTCCCTTGAGTCGCTGGAAAAGCAGTAATGCTAATTCACGTTCAAGTAACTACGGGCACACTGTAAGACAATGCTTCTATTTCGCCGTCGTCCCTTAAGCTGCATGTTGGCCCTTTAGATCATTTGACTGCATTATAAGATTATCCACGGATCTCGTATTTACTTCTGCCCTAAAACTCTACTTATTTCTTATTTTGCCATTTTAAACGACCGACCATGGCAGTGATTCCACCCTTGTACGGTGACGAATGATTGTGTAAGTTACAATGCAGAAGATTAAACTACGAGTTCCGTTACGTTCATTATGCTTGTCATAACAGATGCAAGCACCTATACAACTTGCTTTGGGGTTGTTGTTTTGAACTACACGTCTGAAGGCAAAACCAGGAGTGTGATTACAATGACAAAGTGTGCAGAACATAGAACCCTAATTTTACATAATTTGTATATTTATCACCTTTATGCAGCATTCAAAATATCTAAAATATCTCAGAAAGCGAGTCGCCCAATTTAAAAATATTGGAGTAGTTTTAGAAACACAGTCATCGACTCTGCTTGGTCAGCTACTGAAGGTCATACATTATCGACACGCGTCACTTTTCGGCAAAGTCAATATTATAGAATTACGGTCAAACTGTAGTTTCAGTTAAATTTTGTACTCAGTGATTAGTCATCCAAACCTCATTGCAAGATTCTTCGGCCTGTCTGCTAAGTCATTCCCTGGACAGAAAACATTAGCTACCTCAATCTGGGATCTGTGTGTGTGATCAATTTACTTTCACTTTTCAGACTCAGGAGAGACAGATGGCATTTCACGCATCTCATTTGTCAGCAAAACGGCGTTATAGCATTTCGGCCGACTTCAAGTTCTAGTTACACATTTGAGGTTCTTTGCCTTTTCTCCGCAGTCATTCACCTAATAAGTACCATGATCAGCTTTGGCCTGGTGTTTGCGTGAAGTTGGTTTATTTTAAACCCAGTAACGGAGGAAAAACAGCTGACTTTTTATGGTATGCTCGAACAGTGAAGATGAAAATGGTGTGCGAGCCTACTTCGGGACTCCGGACTTCAAAAATACACGTTAGTTCGGCATCCGTTCATAGAAGTGTGGAAAACCCGTAAACCTGTCGTAAGCTCAGCAGTGAGAATAGGTGCTCTTGTCTGTGCGCTACCATCGTGCGGTCATATCCCAAGTGCAAAGGAAGAGAAAAAAGGCACCAGTATGAGGGGTTTATTGTGCACAGAACCCGGTGCTGTCCTCTCAGGCAGCAGTGGCCACTGGCGAAGCCATGGCTGGGACGACTTGCTACAAGGGGTGAATGACCTTGAGGCAGCGAGGTCTTAAAGAATGACTCCAGACCATTCATGATGGCTGGCCATTACAAAGCAAAGCGCCGTTGGAAACAAAAAGCAAATTTAGATTTAACATTCGCAACGCCAAACAAAGTCTAGGAGGACATTCAAAAGTGGTCTTCTGGTGTGTTTTAACAAATACACAAATGACTTTACAATACCTTTCGTAAGAAGTAAGTTAAGTAAGGTTTGTAACGTTGTAGGATAACCGAGATTTTACGGACGTTTGCGTTCAAGGTTGAAACATGAGGAATTGATCGAGCGTTGCTCTTATGAGATATTTGTTGGAGCCAACCATATTTTAGCATACTTATCCGTTTCGGAAAACACATGGCCAGCAATAGATCGAAAATACACTGCGTCACATGCCATTTGCAATAGAATAGGCGACTCCACAATTGCTAAATATAAAATGTTTTCATTAGTGCAACATTTACTAAAGTTATTTATATATTTTCAAGAAAGCGCATTAGCTTCACGTAGTTTGAGGATTTTGATTGATGCATCTATAATCAAGCACTGCACTGTGAAGCATGTCAGTCGAAAACTTTAGTGAATTTGCACACATGCAATTCGTTAGGATTTGCGTCTAGACGGTCAGTTTAAGGAGTTTGTTGATAGCTCGCCAGCCGCCATTCACGCGTGTCAAAATAGAACACGGGTCTCATTTTGATTTACCCCGTCAACCCTTATCACGAATGTATTGATTGAACGCCAAATGTGTGAAAGTATGTGTGGAGACATGTTATTTTCATGTTGCAAATAAGCCATAATAATAGCCATTGCTTTGCATTTAAGTCAAAAGGTAGCCCAGTTTTCATTTAACCATTGACTGGCAAGTATATAACAAGGTGTTTGAGCAAGGTCTAATATTCCTGACAATCCGCATACCAGTTCCCATAATCAAGCTTTATTAGTTAGTCTTACCAATAGGGTAGGCCGGGTGAGGACGGAAAGATACCGGAAGATGCTATCGCAAGAATTAACCCGCACACCTGCCGGGACGTTTGTAAGCGAAACTTTCAACACCCGGTTTACGTTCTGATCCCTGACGACGGAGGTATCCGTACAGTCACTTGATGTTAGCGGATGCTGCGCGCATCTGCTAACCTCATCGATATTGCATGGTACGTAGACCTACATATACCCGAATTCAGATGAACTGGCTGGCCGTCTTTGTGGACACTCAATGGGCCTTGACGTTGAGGGATCCGTCCACCGACGGTCAGGGTCATCTTCATGCGAAGTAGGTCACTTATGCCTCTATTTTTTTCGGGAAAACATTTCCATTTACACATTTCTAACTTTCATCTGGCTTTCACTGCGTAGTCCGATCTGTTTAATAAAATGTTGTCTTGTTTCTTTTCCGACAAAATTACCAATATATCATTGTCTGCTTTGAATGTTCTGGTGCGTGTCTATGTTCTTTTCATTAATTTACGACTTTTAGCTCCTTGTTTAGGTACTTATCATCACAGTTCACCAGTGTTGTTTGTACGTTTTGAATACTATCTGCGAATTTCGGCTTCAAATCATAAATGAGATTCCAGAGATCCTTAAACTACGTGCCTAATTCGAACTAATTAAATTTGCGAAATGGCATGCAGACCAGGGAGGATGGGTCAAGGAATATTCCAGCATATGTCATAAGAGCGTGATTCCATAACTACGGACTTGAATTTTCTGCAATTCTTGATTGTTGTTTCATTTCCGGGAGTTTATCGACCCTCCAAGTCTGCGTACAAATAGCCAAATTGTAAAACCAAATTACTATATTTCGTCTTTAATTCGAGTAAAAGAACGAGATACACGTGACGCTCTGGTTGCTCTATCAAAATGCGAGAGTTTGTGATCAGATTTTCAATGCGACTACGCCGCAGCGCCCCCTATTAGCCGTATATACACCCAGTTTACATGTCCTAGTCCGGTTCTGAAGTCTATTATGGAATATTATTTGTGTCACAAACGCGTGACTGATCACCTACCCAAAACCACAGCATTAGCCATGTCGTTTTTCTCGCCAGTGCCTCCTAAGGCATTTTATGCGTCCAGTGTCTCGTGTCTGCAACTACCCAATGTGCCTGCAATCAGACTTCTGTTCGGTATGCATGGCGTATGCCTCGTCCCCAAGGCTGTAACGAATGTCTGCAGACATTGTCACACCTGTGTTTGGCGTCCCTTAATATCCTGTCCATCCACGCGCAGCTGCCGTCATAATTTTGGCCATTCTTTGTTGCCCTCAATAGTCAAACAGGCAAGTTGTTTCCAAGTTTTAGTCTCGCTTTTGCACCTCGGCCTCAAGATCGAACTAAAGCCACTCAATATGCCTCCGCTAGTTCGAACCAGCAGCCAGTTCAAGTTCATGGGGTCATTTAAATGAAGCATATTTACTACTTTCAAAATTAGACGGGTGCCGTATTTTGTTGAAGTAGTAGGATAGTATGAATATAATGTTCTAGTGCCCTAGATGTTCCTCATATATAATTGTAGTGAAGGATTCATTGAATTCTTGCATTAATGCGCCTAAAATTTACAAATATCCGTAATTTAGAAAGAAATGGCAAACTTTGTCTATTAAATATACACCATGTGAATTTAAATAAAGAAAGCAGTTATCTGAAGTGGCGATATGGAATATTTCGCATATAAATTAGTCAATAATATCAATTATCTACCAAATCCCTCTATTTCTGATATACGGTAAAATTACGTTAAACCTCGCCAACCCACTTGGAAGAAATAAACAGGTGTTTTTCTGGCACAATAAACTAAAAGATCTTTGGCGGGATTGCAACAAAGTCCAACAATTTCTAAAATTACATTTTATTTACCTAACGCGTTGGGCCCTCACAGCTAAAGTTCCTTCTAGCAGTTTTCAAATTCTAATGGTGGGAGAATAAAACTCAATTAATTGCATCCAAATGTTGACTGGCGTTTTGGAAATGTGCAATGCCAGTTCATCTGCCTCCAACATGAGTTGCTGGGCTGAATTTTATTCTGGATAGGGGTGTTTTGAGCTAGGGCCACGTAAAACTGCGACCATCGTGAACGATGATATCCACTGTGCACCGCAAAGTATGCAAGGCAGTAGGACGATGACTTACACAGTAATCCATTTATAGTGATGAAGTCCTGTATGGCATTTTTCAGGTAATTGTAAAAAAGTCAAAATTGTCAATCTTACTGCTGGTTTTAAAAATGCAAACAACAGGGACATCCGGTAACTGAATATATTATTAAAATCCTTTTTAATAGGTCAATTATAAGAGTAAGTTTTAATTGTGGATTTCACCGTTTGTTAACAAAGACGTTTCTTAATTTGTTGAGTGCACAAATGTGACTGGAATGACATTTTCATGATACAGAAAGATTAAGTACACTCTACTTCAGTTGGTGCTGTTGAGAAGCATCCTATTTTAGAGGTTTTGTCAAACGTTTATTCCCTTAACGTATTTTTGCGGACAA
Organism: Spirometra erinaceieuropaei; assembly: GCA_902702965.1. Lineage (NCBI taxonomy): Eukaryota > Metazoa > Platyhelminthes > Cestoda > Diphyllobothriidea > Diphyllobothriidae > Spirometra > Spirometra erinaceieuropaei. Next base: position 15,371 of record CACRXP010001249.1, read on the forward strand.
TTAATCAAAACGAATGTAAATTATGAAATATGAACTGATTTCTGGGGAGGATTTGAGAGGCAACGTACTCTCTAATCAGAAAAACTGCAAACACGTCAATAGTAAACATTTTCTCTTAATATGCGCAAAATAATTCATTTACGATTGCACCTGTCGATTTCATTCAAATTAAGCAATCTACAAATGGCACGCCATGAGGTAAAACTATTGACGCTCCTATTCCTAAGGCTTATGAATGAAACGAAATGCGGGTAAGTCTCTTTCATTTTATTTGACTACATATCGAACAATGAAAATAAAAAAGTACATCTATTTTGGTATGACAGGGTATTCAAACCCACGGTGAAACATTGTACGAGAAATTAAAAAGCAATTATACTTGGAAAACGTCCTTTAAAAAAAGTGTGTGAAGTGATTTTTTAATACTTTCTGGCTCAAGCCGTCTTTCCTAGCCACTGTTTTGCATGCAGAGACATGCGCTTTTAAATAATAGCTTTCTCGTGTGATGACAATGTTTGCGTTTATGACGTATGTATTTTTCCTAAAATGACTCATCCTTTTTATTATAATGGTGTATGCAATGTTTATCTCTGTTTTTATTCAATGTAATTGATTGTTGCTGGATTTGACACAGGTTATGGTCAAGGTCACTAGGCGCTAACTAGAACGACCGCAGATGGTGTAGACTGCGTTTTCATGACTAGCTTCTTAGTCCATCCTTTGCAGAAGTCAAAGTAGCCTTGTTTATTTGTTGGTAATCGAGCACATTCGTTGATCATATTAATGTTGAAGATGGAAACGGCGACTTTGCTCTTATATGTATACATCAGCCCGAGCAGAATACCTAGGGGAAACAAGATGGAACGTCCACATGAAGAGGAATTAGTCTGGACAAGGTGCGGAATTCTGGAGCTTCATATCCCCTTAACGTAAACGCAGACCACTTAAGTGTTTTGGCGAAGTAAGGGGCAAAAATGGCGTCATTCTCGCACATACTGTTAATTCATGACATACTATGGACCTTATCAAGGTCTCACTTCTGATCGGCAATATATCACTTAACTATAGTATGACAGTGCGTAATCGCATGCTAGCAACAGCGGAGACTACTGTCATGGGGTTACGCAGGCTGGTCTTGTGCTCACGGAAGGACCTTGTGCAGACTCCACAATTACCGCTGCCGAAAGGTAGTTAACGGCATGGCATTCTTTACGCCTTCTTCCCCGTTCCTCCTTAACACAGCCTTTCTCAACCCTTCACTTCCGCTTAGCTCACTGCCTGGTTTCACCCGCCCCTATGTGCTAACGCCAAAATTGTTTACACATTACCACTCATACGCCTAACTTGATTTCGTTTGCATACAAGCGTGCTGGCTTGGCGATATTTTACTGAAAAAAACGTGTGTACATCAAACAGCTTTCGAAATTTTTAAATTGCCAAAATTATTGTTTAGTTTGTACAACATTTATTAAATGTTTTTTTATTCACTTGTCCATCAGAACTTTCCTCTTGGGAAAACCTGTATGCAAGGCTTCCCTCGTTGATATTTTGTGCATCATTTTGCGCCCCCCACCAGATATTAACAAAGTGTGTCTTGATTGCGATACGACTTTGAGCATGTCTCATTGTTTTGTCTAAAAGCTGTCAAATTTACAAGTTGCTGATTAGTTTTTTGTAGAAAAATTCTTACTCCTTTCGGAAAATATGCGACCGTAAATTTGTACTTCCTAAGCCGCAATAACTAACGCGCAGACCGGATTCACTTTACAAAGACATTTATCAGTTTAAAAAACCTCTGTAAGTTGGGACTTTTTCTAGTCCTCGTGACAGTATTCCGTCAAACAAGACATTAAAATTAGTGTGCTTTACCCAGAAACGACTAAAAAACAGTATTGGATTCATGAGTGTAGATGTGCGGGCAAAGAAAATTGACGAATAAATGTCACGGTACATATGTGCAACCAGATAGATGAATTTCCAAAAATTTATCCCCGTGTGACTGAAGTCTTTCGGAGTCATGCTGCACTATTATTAACGGTATCACACAATCGAGCAATCGTCACACCAGCATCGAGCACACATGACGAAATCACGACAATTAATGACTCTGACGCCGACTGACAAGCCACCATCGCACCAATTACGATCCCAGCGGTGATTGTGAAGCTGTTAATTACGGTACGCATATGGTCCCGCGGCAGCCACCTACTATAAATACACCTTGTGTCACCATTACTCTTATCTGCGACTGTCTCTCATGATGGATTCGAGTGAGAATCCGAAACGACCAGCCGATAAATTTCTTGTTCCAGTGATCGCATTTTCGTCTTCTGATATCACTTAAGGCGAATGAGGGAGGAGACAATGCGGTAGAGGCAGAGCCAGTCTACCATCACTACAAGCTTATCCACGGGGACGCCATCGTGCTTGCCATGCTGACACAGTCGCAAAGGACGAATTGTCATTATTTTCCAGAATATTTTATGATCAGGCACTTCCTCAATAGGCGCTGATTGATTTATAGGCAGGCTCTGTCTCATCGCAAAAGAGAGACAAAAGAGATTCAAAGTGATATTATCGCAATTGTTACATCCGGAAGCACTGCTTTTGAACCACATGAGAACCCACTTTCTCATCTTTCACACAATGCTCTAATTTTATGTGGATTCCAGAAACACTTCTAGCTTTACATAAAAGCTTGTTGGATGGGGAAGTACGGACGGGAGCATACGTCATAGGTGATAGGCCACCTAACTTCTAGGGGCTCTTGCTGCATTAGGCTAATTTCGGGCTAGATCGCAGTTATTAGCCAAGCCCCGTATTACAGGTGAGTGGGGGTTTTGTTTACTGGGGTTATTTTGTGGGGCTCCACAATCACATCTGATCCATTTGGCTTCCGTTTTACGTTTGAGTTTAGGATTAGGGGACCGGTTAATGGTTTCCGATTTTAGGGTTAGGGCTATGCCTTTAGGCTTACACTTTCGGGTTACGGTTAGGGTTTGAGTGTAAGAACAGGTTTCGGTATTACACTAAGGTTTTCCAGTTACGGCTATGTCTAAGAGCTACGGTCATGTTTACGATTTAGGCTAGGGTAAGGGTTGCCGTAAGGGGAACGGTTAACGTTTAAGGTTGTGGTTAGGGTTTGGGTTAAGGTTAGGATTGGGGTTAAGGTTGCCGACCGCTTCCCCCTTCCTGGCTAACAACTGCGATCTGGCCTAATTTTGTTATTAAGTGTCTGTTTTCTTTAACGGCCATAAAGAGAACTACATTGTCTCATATTTTAATTTTCTTCACTTTTGCAGACATTATACTGTCATTTGTCATACTGTTTGTTCAGCAGTTGCCTGGAAAGTTAAAGTTTCCATCTTTCGATACTGGTTTTGAGAAAACTTTGAAGCTGGGTTAACGGCTTTCGAACTAAGGCAATATAAGCATTACGGAATTGTATGCTGATGGAGAAGTCCAGCTGATCAGTAAGGAATTCTAAACCTTCTGGCAATATGTTGAACATTCACGCTGCATCAAATTACAAGCGCTTTCAGTGTAATGTTTACTCCAGTTTTAATATTTTAAAACCTTAATGGCTTCATATTAGCAGCGAACTATTAGGAGCAAAACAACAGACATAACTTCAATATTACTCTGAAGATAATGGAGTTTTGCATAGGTGGTTGATAATAGCTCTAAACCGGAGATTAAGCTTTAGTTATTTGCCTACATTGAAAGCCGTCTATTGGATTTTCGGTGACAGTGCCCAATTACAGCACATTTAATATGTGCAACCGATTGGCATATTCTTGTAAAAAATTTGTTCTAGCAAAAGTTCCAATTTTGCACTGGCAAAGTCTGTCCAGACGGAGGATATTGAAGTGCTGTCGGTCACATTTGTCAGGATGTTTGGAAAGATCAATCGGGACAGGTGAACAGCCTGCAAGCCTGCCAGATAGTAGACGAGATCAACTGATGCGTACGCCGTTGACGCGTTTAAAGCAAAGCTGCACTTATCCGGCTCTCCAAATAATGGTGGTTCAATGCAAACTTGAAATCTCTGAGCGTGCAGATAACGAAATTTTCATTAGTTGAATATTTAAGTCCTCAAATCATTTTTAGACAAATGTTGGATTAGAACGATATGATGGACAACGTCGGCCTTCCTTGCGAGAAATCAAAATTAAACTGAGCGGAATGACTACTTCGCAAGGAAGTCTGCACAAACCCGCCTGTTGGAACCAACGACACTCCTTCGACTTTAATCGGCGATGGGAATTTGGAATAGAGAGTTCGTTTGGCGGGCCATTACTGCCCCAGCTTATGGTCCATAATGCTCAAAAGATGAAATGGTTCACTATCGCGCGGACATCTGTCGGATCCTACAATTAAGGCTGTGAAATTAATGGTAAAACGCAGTCTGAAGACCAAAAGTTCGCTATAAATAACTGCGACATTTGTTACTTACGAAGAATCACAAGGCAGCAGTACACTATCGAGATATATAGGAAAAGTACACTTTCGTGCCCGAACATTGGACGTCACTTGACTTACTCAGCGTGCCTCAACGTTTATATTCTTAGAAGCGAAACAGTCAGCCAATCACACAAAAAGCCGCAAAAAATTAACCCGGCAGAGAGAATATCGTCAGGGTTGATTTATGGTTAATTTATTTTGACCAATTAGCAAAAAGCCTCGGCGACGTTGGTGGGCTTCGTACCTATGACAGCAGGAGGAAGGCTTGAGTACAGTTAACACTCTAGTCCCTTCATCTACGAGACCCCACCCGGAGCCGTGATTTTAATCATATTTGGACCGAAACAATTTAGTCACGTGAACCTCGTATTTCTCTGATGGATCCTTGATTGATAACGTAGGAATTCCTGCTTGGGCAGTCTACTTACACTATCAGATTTTGTGAATTCAACGCGTTGCAGCAGGCCGAGCGGGTAACGTGACCCAAATCTGATTAAACTCATTGCTCTAGATGGGAGTTCATAGGTCAGTTGGCTAGAGCGTTGGCTGTTCTCATGCGTTCTTCTTCCTGTCATGAGACCGATCGTTTCTGGTCATGCAAATGTCGGATTAAGCACCGTTTTGCAAACCGGACTGTGCGCTGAAACATTCGTTTCTGGCATTTCTTTGGGATAAGTGAGGGATTTGCATAACGTAGTGCAGCGTGCTGGATCCCGAGGTTTCGTGGACGTCCCACGCAACGTCCGCCCTGACAGTGACGGTTTAACCATCGATTCCGACTATGTCCACTTTATGCCCCACAGCATTGCGAGAGCAGCCACGGCGACTTGTGACCAAACCAGTTTATAGCGACAGCTGGCCTTCGGATAATCCACCACACACTGTCTTCTTCCACCTGGACCCAGTGCCATAATACATTCCAGAAAATCTCAGGCGAAACGTGGGCGTGTTGAAGGCGTAAAGTGATACCGCATTTAGTCGAGCCAACACCACTGACTTATAAACGCACAGAGAACCACCGATTACCAATAACATAGTTGTAGAGACTGTTACTGTAAGTCCTGTCTCTTCTTCTGAAGCTTGGACATAAAAATGCATCAGTCCCATGATTCTGTGTACTTAATCAGAGCAAGTTGGTTGCTTGTGTACATGAGTCGCTTGTAATGACAGCTGTCCCTGTGATGTAGTTTGACAGGCCGATTTTAAAAAGGAAGTGTCTTTCGGACTCAAGCTGGACTGCTATTATTTTAAGGCCTTTTTGTTGGGACGGAAACTTGTTAATTTAGTATAATTTTAACGCTGGACTAAGAAAAATCAGCCATTTCGGTTAAAAACTGATTGCTATCCCTTGTAAAGAAGATGACTTACTTTAGAAATAGTTGGATGATTTTGGACGGGGTGTGCAGTAAAAGAGGGGGTTAAATTCATAAAAATGTTGTGAAAAGTCTTCAAAACAGGTTTCAAAATGAATGTAGGGGTTTACAGGTCTGACGTTTTGAGTAGTTATTTCTCCCTACCATCATCGGAGACTATGAAATCGAATCTGTCATGTCAGTCGCGTTTGTATACTGTTGACAAGGAACTAGTCTGTCTCCATTAATCTCCGTGGGGCTTGCCACGTCTCCTCCGACATGTTTTTTTTCTGTCGACGGTCAGATAAACTGTGTAGAATATACCCTATTAGCACTTAAATTGTCATTTGCTTTACGTTGTGATGTTTAGGACTTTTGACTGTAAGCACGGACGAATAGAATATTTTGGTTTGCTACAATATCAAAACGGGATTCAGACAATGATTCACGGCGTCAAGGGCAACACAACACTGATTGCCCCTGAAAGAAATTCACAATCTAATCCTCTGATAAGTACGGGTATTGCAGTCTCTATCGCAACCTCCAAGTAAGGATATTTATGTCTATAACAGATCTTTGGCATGCCCGTACTTCACAGAATGGTAAACTTTGTGACATTTGTAGCATTATTTCACGACTTTGGTGGTACTTGGCATGTGAACGTGCTGGGGAGAACAAAAGAAAGCGCAACAAATAAGACGATAGGATATGGCAATATACGTGTCAATATGCAATAACTGTGAATAGTTATAAACATTATGTTATTCATCATGATATTCTAGCGCAAACGTAATGCTTCATTTAACTGTAGACTTGGCCATAAAGATAAGCATAACGTAGAGCTTAAAGATTTATGTTGGTTTCCTTCTAGGTACTTCGATGGAGTGGTATGTGTCCTAATAATCAGGTCGACCTAGGTTATCTTCAGCTAGTTGTTGTTAGGAAATGAGCCTGTCGCCTAAGGTTGCTTATGGATCGAGACAGCGAGAAAACTTTCGCCAAAAAATAAAGTACCATTTTATAAACAATAAGATACTCACCTTTAATGGGAAATCTTAAGTGCGAATGAGCAAATGAAAGACCGAGGTCAGTAAGCTGAGACGTTTCATATAACAAGTATAAAGGAAAATTATGAGAACGGGAATGACGAGAACGGTCCCAGGGCTCCATGTTTATGTGAGTGACAGTATATATTGAGAGGTGACATAAACCGCATGAATGTCAATCGAAGAAAAAAGACGACGCTTCAACGAATGCGGCCAACGGACTGATGATCGTTTTTAATAAAATGGCATGCTAGCGTTGACTTTTTTCTTCTGCGAGGTATGCACCGTCAAAGAATAAATTATAAGTACGTTTATTAGAAACCGCTGTTGTATTTAACATTGCATGACTAAGCATAGTACATGCAACAAGGTGTGTTTAATGGCCCAGAAATGTGGAAAGTCTCATTTTGCTTACCAAAACATTTTCTGGGACTGGGATTGTCTTGGTTCATGTGAACCGATTTTTAAGTGGTATAATATTTCAGGTGGTTTACAGCTATTATATTTCGTGACTTGTTTCTTGGTCTCTGCTGTGTTCTGATCCAAACACGTGCTTTAGAACATGCGACGTCTATTTTTGATGGCAACGTAATATTTAGGTAGTCTATTTAAAACTATCCCATCCAGGGTTCACAGCGGATTCGAGAAGTCTCATGGTAATAGGAGACCGTTACATTCCATTAATTTTAAGGGTATCAACATGTTACAATACGCATGCGATTAAAACTCCGTAACCCTTCACACAGTCATGTGAACCGATTCAAACAAGACTTTAACGAATTCTATCTCCTAGGAATGCGTGCGACCATTATGCAATCGCAGAGGTGCCTCGTGTTTCGACTTGCTTCAGTTCCCTGAAACCGGCTAGATAGCGATGTGTCAGACTAGGAAACGAAGAAAAAACTTCAGCATATGCAAACAACTGTTTAGTTTAAATTATGATTTAGAATCTCTCTCTAAACGCTTTATTTCTCAGCAGGTGCTTCAAAAGAGGATTTTTCTTCATTTTTGTCGCTGTTATTTGCAAACCGTCAGCCCTTTACGTGGACTTTGCTAATATATAATTCTGGTACAATTATTTAAACCTTATAACCGCTTAGCATACCGTTGCTCAGATGCAAGTATAGGATACGTTTTCTCATCCCTGGTTTTTTCTGTATACTACCATTTATCTGGTTTCTTAGAAACAGGCTATGATTTTGATAACACGACTGAGAACAACAATTGTATTATAAAATGTACGCCATCAGTTTTGTGCTCCGTGGCCTCTTACTCCTTATTCGTATTTCTTTGATGCAATGACACCTGGAGCTCTCCACGTTCTTTGCTCAAAGGACCTCCAGTTATGCTGTGCAACAGTGAAATTTTTTATTTGGCCCCAAAAGCACTGTTTTTAAGTAGATGCGACTAGTAGAAATTAATTGTCCTCTTGTCCATGCCTATACTGATAACTTTCCTATATGTGACTGACTGACTGCCGTTCATCCGAGAAATATTTGGGTAAGGCTCTAGAACGTCGCAGGTTTGAATGTAAAAGCGATATTTTCGTGCACTTTCCTTTAAATTTCTGTTATCTCAAATCACTGCTCGAATTACACTTATTTCAATGAAGTAATATTAATAAAAACTTTCAGATTCCGGCGAATGGACAGTTTCGACTTGTAGATTTTGTGCATCATAAAATAAATTAGAGATGGCTTTCAGAGCAAGTCTAGTATTTCTAAGCTCAGCCGTAATCCAAGTATATATTGCGTCAAATGGCAGTGTACATGATGAGAGCTGCACTTTTAAACGTTGCTTTCAACAAGACAACACTTGCTGCATTTCGTTCGCGGCAGATATTATCCGTCTCGTCGGATGAGAAATCTTGTGCCTATTTGCGTGATGACAAATCCCTTCCAAAAATGAATGTATTTAGGAGCCTACCCAATCCTCAATTTCGTCTTAGGATCAAGGGAAGTCCGATTTACTTCAAGTCACCATGTTTTGAAAGTGCATGGTTGGGCAACTTCGTGTTGAGCTTGTGGACTGCGTGCGTTTTGAGTCGTTAGTGTTTGCGGCTTCAGTGCCCTACAGAGGGTTTGCCTGTTTTGACTGATTATTCTAAACATTCTGAGGCTCGCCTCAGCGTCGACCGCAACAGCCACGTGCTGTGGCCAACATTTTTATTGACAGTCAATCATATCGACTGCCCAGCGCGAGGAAATATCTGGTTTTATTGCAATGCTGTGGACGACGGAGGGTAAAAGAGGTTTTCCAAACGAGAGGTTTAGACGAGGAATAGGTAAGAAATCGCATCAGGAGGCGCGGGGAAGTTTAGCAGTCACTACATGAATTGGCAGAATGATTTTCACGTTGTTTTTCACAAACTACTCTGACTTCGGTAAATTTTGCATTACCTCGTTTCCGTAGAATGCTTCAAAGAAGGGGTTACCGTCATTAAGCGATGGTTAAATACTTTAGTGTTTTTGTTGAGTTTTAAAATCCAATTTGGTACAGTGGCACGCCAGAGCGGTCAGTATGAACAATTCAAAAGAACAAATATAGTACTCCGAAAGTGATCTAATTGTCGTCATCGACGTCACTCAATAAGATCAGACCATATATTTTAAAAAGAATAGATGGGTTGAAGATATAAATGAGAAGAGTATGCATCAAATGTATTTTCGGTAAGAGCGAGTGATGCAACATCAATCATAGCACTGATGAATGCTTGAAATGTCTGGAAATGTACGAATAACTAAACAAAAATGATTATTGTGCTCTCACAGGTAAACAGCTTGTTCATTAAAAATTGGCGAGTCAACATTCTTGTTGCTTTATTTTTTGGAAATTACAGACCAGTATTTTGTGGAAGGTGTGCCAAGGGAAATCAATGTGGCGCTTCGAAATGCAGAGGGATGCTGAATCGCATACTGAATTGTAATATTCAAAGGTGAGATGAGAGTAATGGTCCGCATAATTTATATTCTGCACAACCACAGGGACTGTCTGATAAAATGCTGTGTGCGTGCGCTGCGGTTTAACTATGACCTGGCTAAACACTAATAGCTATTGCAGACGGTGAACTAAGCACGGAGAATTTTTGAGACGGCAGGTCCTGGGAAAATAGAATTCAGCATAAAAGCGTTCAGGTGGTCAGTGTATGATGAATGATAATCGCAAATAGGACACTAAATGACCCAATCGCAATGAATGCATTTTGAAAAGCTTGCCTTAAAAATCAGCTGATAAAGCCCTTTATAATCAGACGGGGAGACTGGAAAACTATTTGTAATTGTTATAGCATTCAGTGTGGTCATCACCTTTCTCGTCGACTCAAATGTTGTAAAACCCCCTCTGTCAACAAATAATTGACCGTATTTTGGATTGAGTAAACCATTTATGCGTTCAATAAGTCCCTTCTTAGTTTGTAAAAATGACGTTAAAGGCGTCATGTGTCCAATGAGCCGTTTTCTGTCGGAGCAATTATTGGTCCTTTTATATCATACAATCGTCACGTATAGAATTTAAAGATGATGTATTATACGTGGAGGAATTTCAAAACGTTAAATGCCTTAGTCAAGTTACATTTTGACCACGGACTAAAACTCATCATACCTAACCCCATTTGTACGCCTGCGATTTCGCAACCGAACTTTTCATACTGGCCTGCATGATAATCAGACTGTGGCAAACGACACGATTGATGATCTAAGTCACGAAATATGTGAGCGTCATCGCTTCACTATAGGACACAAAAACACTCAGAGTTGCAAATCTGACTTCCACAGTTTTTAAGATAAAGATTTTCTAAACTTCGATTATTAGAAGAAGAAAATTGGCTCTCCGGAACAGGTTTATTTAACTGCTGACGTTTCAAAGAGCTGGGTCGGCTCTTCATTGTCAAAGCGTAAACTGCACCTAATCGATCAGAAAGTTAATTTAAAGTGGCAAGCTGTGTTGGCCGGCCTCATGCTGATCGATTTTTCTCACTCCTCACGCTGCGTCGGCCTCTCAGGAAATGGTTGACGGGCGTTTTTGCCTGTGCGCTTCGATTAGTCAAGAAGTCCGCTCAGATTTGTAAACACTCGCCCCGAAAGCGTAAGCAGTCCCATGTCCTTCGCAAAAAGAACATCATTCAGAAAATGCTAGGCAAATAAACAAAATGCGTAATGTCTTACGTATGAAAAGGTTGTAATGCCAGCTCCCCTGATTACGTTTTCTGTGTTATGTCAGATAATCTAGTTTGCTGTTTTTAACATAAACTAGCAAACTCATTGCCAAAACTGTGACCGCAGTGAAACCATCAGCATCAAATGCCTTGAACCCTTAGTTGCATTTCATTTGCAACAGTGTCGACTGAGAAATTTGTTGTGAAAATGCAGAGCGTTAGATCGACATCTTCCCAAATCTCACCAGGTGACCCCTGTCGTCTATAGTGAAAATTTCAAAAGTTGTTTCCGAATGAATCTTCATCCGTGAGCCTAGATTGCATTGACGAATACTTCGCAGTCGGACTTTGATGTCGACACAGTGGCATAACTTTAAGAAATCCAAATAGAGGTTAGAGGCTTCAAGTTGGCTGCTTCTTTTCTTAAAAACAAAGCAAGATGGCCCAGTCTGAGCTCCTGATTTTATGCATCTGAAAGGCCAACTTCCTAAAGCGATTCGTACTCTCAGTTTCGAACTGCCAGACGCAAATTGAATACGAGATTGTCAGGCTAAACGGTGGTGAATCGACCCCGACTTTTCCTAAATCAAAATTTTCAAGCAAACGGCAGCCTGTTTATATCCGTTATCATCGACCTCCCAGAAGAACATTCAGGTTTTGTCCCCTACCGACCCCTATACTAACAGCCAATAACATTTTTAGCAGCGTATTTAAGTCGTCATGTCAAATGTAAAAAATCATTAGAAAGGCAAAACTGTTAAAATGTACACATTTAAATTATTTCTGCGTTGACGGTCCAGCCTCGCCATTTGGATTTTGCGAATCTGTAAATGAAACGTGTTTACGAGTAAGATTAAGGAAGCTAACTAGCAAGCAATGTTTCGAGTATATTAATTAAAATGCACTTATTCTACGCAAACCCAGTTGGTCATGTTATGAATAGATTCACTGTTTGCGTTGAACTTATTATTTCGTTTAAAAAAAACGGTGGTATGCCCGTTTAAGAGCATCCTTCAGCGCTCTCTCCAACTGGTGACGGTCGGATCACTGCCCTCTTTTCTAGTGATCGAAGACCTCTGTAACAAATTTTATCAGTATTTATGCATACCAGGTCTTACCAAGAATCAAATTATACAGAGGCGTTCCTAAGAACGGCCTCTTTCGGTGTTGTTGACCATAAAAAGTGATGAAGGACGTGATTGCTTCGGAAAGAGCGCTCCGAAAACTCGGTCAACGAAAGGCACAACGGTGTCCTCCCCAAGCGAGTACAAGTGCGTCATCTAGCAAAGTAATGGTCGACTTCGTTACGTAACATACCAGTTGTTGCCGAAACGTATTGTCGGCGAGAACATTGACGTGGACGTCCACCTGTTCCGAAGTGTCCACCTGCCTCAAGTTGAATCCGGATGAATCAGATGAGCCATTTCGAATTTGGTTTCAAGGTTTCGACCTCCGAGGAATTCAGTTACCTCGAGATTTCGACTTAGTGGTCGCTCATAGAGCCAGCTGGAATTAAGAATTGAATTCGAATCACGATACGCCACGTATGACGTTTATTAAAACAAAAATACTGCTAAAAATGGTAAAGAAAAGAATTATTGAATTATTATTGTAGCTAAGTTTTTTCTTACAGGAGTCTGCCGTGGATGGCCAGTTCTGTTTAAAAAAATGCCAATTCATTAACTAAGCAATACAGATTTTTGTCCCATATGCCGCCTGTACATACTCGTCTATTCCATTTTTCACTTGCATGTTCAATAAATTACCACATATATATTCTTGCTGTGCATTGTTTTGGTTTGTGTAGACCTCGGTACTCGTACGATTTGTCGGCGCGAATGAGGGTGGGTTACATTTAGTACACGTAAGGCGTATGGGTGTTCCGCGTTCCCATGTAGAACAGTATAACCTATTGTATGGGGGTTAATATCACAAAGATGATGGCGTCACCCTGCGTGGTTGTTTTCGAGAACTGGGGCAATAAGGGGTTATCGGATCCTTAACTCTATCCCGTCCATATTGGCCGTAGTCCCTTCTGGACCCGGGAGCTTGACGTGGCCGGCGGGAGCTGGTGTTTGCAGGGAGTATTTGTCTTAATTTATGTTCTCCAAAGCTTCTCGATCATACCTTTCTATTCAACTAATGAAGTTGCTTTCTACCGAAAGATCGACAGAAAAGCCTTCGTTCATACTTACGCCTAATCTCTTTGCAGAGAAGTTTATTCTTGTGTATGTAGAAAAGTTGTCCAGAATGTTGGAGTCCGCACAGAGATTAATTCGGAGTAGAGCGACAGCTATCCCCTGCAAGGAACCCTCAGAAAGCAATCATGTGGTCCATAAGACATCTGCTGTTCGCAGTCAAGTAGCAGCTTCCGGGGATAAAAGAATAAAAAGACGACACTTAACACCACGGGGAAAAGTCGGCAGAATACGAAAGGGGGTATATCAGTCTTGCCCAAAAAGCAGTTGCACGTGCAAAATGAAATGAATTAAAATGTGCCAACAGAAGAAGTGGAAGAAATGAGGCAGATGATGGCCAATCTTAATAATCCCCAGACTGTGTGCTCCTTACCGGAGCCTAAATTAGAGAGATTATCAGTCATCGCAAAGACATATGGCTATGGACACAGGGTGGAATTAGCTACCACTGCGAATGTCCATGTCAACAGACTTGAGAACATAGCTGAGGAGGCCTCTAGCTCATGGGGGTCAAGTTCTACACAGAGCCCTCTGATGGGAACCATTGTCGATCAAGCACAGTACGTAACTACTAACGTTGCCTCAACCGGATCCGCAGACGAACTTCATGGGGGCACAAATACCAAAATGGCGGGCCACTCCTTTTCGCCAGTTCATTTCCACTAGGCTAACGTATCAGCCAGCGACGCCTAAACCGCAGAAAACGGAGGAATGCTTAACAAAGACCACTGCATCATAATACAAACCTCCCAGAGTTTTCCGTCAGTACGCCCAGGGAAAAAGTTGTTGCTGACTAAAAGCAATTCCAGCAACTACCAAATGAAATGCTACAACTAAGGGGAGATATCACAGTCCTAAAGGCGTTTCATCTTGGTATCCGTACAAACTTCGCTCCAAGGACGCGACCACGACCCCTGAAAATCGTCCTAGGTAGCAACAAGCAGGAGAAACTTATCCTTCCCAGGCGTTTTCGACTGAAGTATGCCCAAAAAGGATTGTTTTTCAGCCGGAATATTCATCTGTCCAGAGAATGAAACGCCGGGAATTTAACCTAGAATTGAGAATAAGGCAAAACAACGGAGAAAAACTTGACAATCTACAAAGACCGGATAGCAAAACGGAAATCTGCTCCCATCTGGGTCAAGCCTATCCGAATGACCGTACAGATACCCCAGTAGCCTGTGTCGGTGTTGTAAGCAAATCTCGCATGAACTCGAAACTCATATTTATGTATACTAACGCGCAAAGTATACTTTTAATACTGGATGAACTCCGTATCCATATCTATGACCTTCGCTCAGACGTTATCTCAATAACAGAAACATGGTTGCCCGAAAATGGTCCCCGTCTTAGTAACGGCGTCTTTTGAATTCGGTTTGAATTTTTCGGCCTCCTATGATTTCACTTTTCCGAGTCTCCTGAGTGCTTGACATCCTGACGGCCTGTCGGATTTAACAAGTCCATTCTTCATAGCAAACCCTCGATTCTCACGGAACTGCAACGGGATTTTCGTCTGGAAAACCTATCTCCTTCCGACCACATCTTTGACAACCGCACCGCGATATTCCCCAAATAAAAGAACGACTGAGTCGTTTGCTATTTACTTCATACCGTTGGTCTTGCTTTAAATCGTTTCCATACCGTTAAAAACGTTTTTAGTTTATTGACTTATTAATGGTACTCGATTCAGGGTCCTCCAGACACTGGTCAAAAATCCGCCTCGGCACTAGATTGAAACTAGGCACGATAGTGATGCTGAAATTGTCGTCATTGACACGCAGCAGGTAGCCAGACAAAAATGATAAAGTAACCGAACGACGCTGTGTAAATGACTACTGCGATAAGTCTTCTGCTGTCAAATCACCTCCCGCCAAAAGCGCAAGGAGTCTAATAACTTTATTGGATGTTAAATACGAGGACAAAACCTGCGCGTCATGTTTTAGACTTCTTCAGAAAATCTTGCAGATGGAGAAGGATATAAGGAATCTAAGAATCGGGAGGGAGAAGCTGATGAAACTTCCTCACTATACACACGAAAGGAGAAAGATGGCGATGTCGGAAGTTCAGAAGATGACCAGAAAAATGGCCAAAACGACTTCGGTAACTGTATTAGCCCCTGAAACAGAAGACAGCCCGTTTACGGATCCAATCAAAACCGAGACCCTGTCTCATGTGCGAACGAAAAATAACCGATTGGCATCTCAAAAAACTAGGAGACGTCTCAAAGCATCCCGAAAAGACCAAGTATGTCATAGCCTCAGCAGAAGAGAACAGGGTCCACACAGAATGCAAGCAAATGCCTCACTGCCACAAGGGGTACCACATGACCAAGAAGCCTCGATAAACGAGGAACCCTGCGGTAGCTGTACCATGACAACTGCCTCTGAATGGGACATTGATGACAATAAAAATATTCGCGATGCAGACTGTGCGTATAAAAATAAACGACAGAGCCCTATTGATCGCAGTAAATGCATCATCGTAAAGGGTATGCCTGTGTCTTCTTCAGACATCCCAAAGAACAAAATAAACCATGATATAGAATTATTCCAGCAATACCTCAAATCCCCATTACAAGAGAACGATAACATCACCGTATTGAACGCTTTAAGAATAGGACCAATTAAGGATTTGAAGGGCGAGTCAGGCCATCATATACCATTAAAAAATATTCTTGTAAGTAAGAAGCAAGCTCTTTTACTGCCGAACAAGAAACCAGCACTGCGAGATGCCCACACAACAACTATTTTCAGCGCGATTTCTCACGGGCCGAACGGGAGAAATGGAGGTAACACAAGGTCGAGCTCCTCAGAAGATACAATTCCGGCGAAAGGAACCTAAGAATATTAAATGGGAAAATCGTAACTGTTCAGAGCTCATTCCTATGGAGACAACCAATAACACTGAGCATAATGAACAACCAGATAATAAGGAAAGACCGCTCCTATCTGACAAAGCGATCAGAGAAAACGACGGCCAACACACTAACATCCAGTCCAATCAAACAGCAGTAGACTCAGAAGGGGACAAAGGACTCGAAAACTTGTACGAAATATGCAGCAACCTTGACCCAAAAATCGTTCGGCAATCTGCCTGGGCTGAGCGCCGCTTTCTTTATGCAAATGCTCAGAGTTTGTTCCAGAAGCCAGATAAGCTGAAAGTGTGGATAACAGATACGCAATCGAATATCATTTCTATCACAGAGACTTGGTTCCAAACCGAAGTCTTGAATGCCGAAATTACACTCGATGGATACCGACTTTTTCGCCAGGACAGGCTGCATAAAAAGGAGGGGAATAGCGGTCTACACCAAGAGAGGAATCATTGCGTCGGAACACAAAACCGATTGCTCCCGTGACTGTGGAGCAATGTGATTAAAACTGATGATGCGTGCCGCACCTTATCTGAATTTTCTGACCGTATACAGGCCGCTTAATCAGACTGCTGAGGTTGACGAAGCGATTTTTGGGTGAATTATAGATGTGTCACAAAACCAAGAGGTACTGATAACCGCAGACTTCAGCGCACCCATGGTCGGCTGGAACAATTTATTAGTAAATGGTTCGCGAAATACCTTTGATTCCAGGCTCTTGAAGCTAACGGCTAATCTCTTTCTGATACAAAACGTCACGTTCCCAACCAGGATCAAAGAGGACCAAAGAGCAAATTGTCTGGACCTCGTCCCAACAAAAGACCAAATTAGCCCTGGCGAAATTACGTCCATAACACCGCTCTGTAAGAGTGACCATGTCGTGCTGTTTTGGGAATATTGCCTATGCAGCCAACAAATGGATATGACTGAGCCTCTGCTGGATTTCTGGCGAGGAGATTTTGCCGCCATGAGGAGGGAGTTATCGGCAGTGGACTGGAATGATGTTCTTTCCGGACATCCAGACGTTGATTGGATCACTCTCAAAGGAGTTGTAGCATACATCATGCGCCGAAACGGTCCGACAAAGAGAGTCAGAAAGAATATTCGCTCTGACCGGATAACGCGGAATATAAAGAAAGAAGTGAACCAGAAGAATAAACTATGGAGTATATATGCAACAAAAAAACAACCATTTCATTACAAGCAGTTTCGTCGAAAGCGACACGACGTAGGGTCGGCTATCCAAAGGTCGCGGAAGGAGTATGAGACGCGAGTTATGCAACGGGCCGTCAGTAAGCCAAAAGTTCTCTTCAGTTACATCAAGAAAAGGTTAAAGAACATCGAGGCGGTTTTAGTGTTCAAAGGAGAAAACATTGAGGATATCATCGAAAATGACGCTAAGGCAGAACATCCAAGCCGGTCTTTCGTATCTGTTTTCACCGATAAAACCGACTTTGACGAGGCTGGATTGCCTGCCGGGACAACCGACGAAATAATAGAAAACAGCGACTTCGCGGAGGAAGATGTGAGGAAGGAACTTCTAGCGCTTAAGATGGGTAAGTCTCCGGGTCCAGACCGAATTCCGGCAAAAGTTTTGAAGGAGTTGACTTGCAAACTTGTCAGACAGCTTTTGCACATCTTAAGGTCGTCCTTTGACCGAGGCCTTCTCCCCTCTGATTGGAAAATGGCGAACATATACTCCAATCACAAGGGTGGATCTGGAACAATTACAAACAATTATCGGCCGGTGGGCCTAACGTACATTTGTTGCAAAGTCATGGAGAGAATAGTCAAAAAAATCCATAATGAAGTTCCTTAAGGAAAATAATCTCATTGCTGGTTCCCAACATGGCTTTCAACGAAATTTATCCTGCCAAACTAATATGCTCTATTAAACGGAGCAGTGGTCTCGCTCGTTAGACGAAAGAAAAAGGGTCGATATCGTTTGCATCTATTTCAAGAAAGCCTTTGATAGTGTTCAACACCACCGGTTACGTTACAAGGTCCGAGAGTCAGGGGTAAGAGGAAAACTTTTAAACTGGGTAAATGACTTTCTGACTGGTCGACCGCTGTCTGTGTGTATTCGTAGCGCGAAGTCAACGCCAGTGCCAATTGTGAGTGGAGTTCCCCAGGGCTCTGTATTAGGAACAGTACTACTTTCAATTTGTGTAAACGACTGTATCAATGGACTGGACTGCAATGGAGTCATGTTTGCTGATGACATCAAGTTATGACGAGCGATCGACGGGGCGAATGATGAACGGGTCCTTCAAGAGGGACTGAACCGCCTATGCGAAATGTCTGATAAATGGCTGCTGAAGTTCAACCCTGATAAGTGCGTGGCACCGCGACTGAAAACAACTGGAAGAGCCGATGGAGAGGATCATCAGCACCTCCTGGGTGGAAGATGCCTTTCAAATGTAAATGAACAAAAAGATCTTAGGATCAACATTATGTCGACTCTTAAGCCTTTCTCTCAGTGCGTTAGTGAGGCCAAAAGGACAAGCAGTGTTCTCTTCGCAATTAAACGATCATTCGTAGACATAGACAAACAGTTATTCGGAAAAGTATACGGAGCGTTCATTCGTTTGCATTTGGAATATGAAATTCAAGCGTGGCACCCGTGGATAAAAGAAGACTATAAGTTGCTGGAAATAGTTCAGAGGAGAGCGAAAAATTTTGAAAGGCCTCGGGACTTTACCTTACGAGTGCAGACTTAGTGAACTTAAACAATTTCCCCTTAAGTACACGCTGATTCGAGGTGATCTCATACAGGCGTATCGGATATCGAGGAACCGGGACTGCGCCCTAAACCTCGACGATTTCTTCACCCTGACCACAACAACAAACCTGCGTGGGAACTCTCTAAAACCTAGGGGATCCCGATGTCGCCTGGACGTTCGCGGATACTATTTTCCACAGCTGTTCGTCGGTGCCTGGGACGGGCTTCCCGAGGACGTATTAATAGCGGATACCACGGAGACATTCAAGCAAAAACTAGATGAATATTTGCCTGGAAAATACCGCTTGTCTGGACAGAATAGCTCTGTTGTGCCAAACCAACGCCTTACATACACCTTCCACTATTGCGGATGACTATCATTGCATTTTACCTATATCATCTACAACTGACTGTTCTCGAGTATCAGTCCTGCATTTTAAACGAAAAATATTCGGTTAAGTGTATATATATATTTTTTTTTAAATTAAATTTAATTAAATGCCAGTTTACAGGCATTGTCAAGGGAAGCGATTAAACACAAATCCGTCCAGCAGTGAAAAAAAACTCCTGAGCTTAAGGCATAAAAATATAGGTGATGGTGGTTTTTGTGGTTTGGAGGGCTCAGGAGAAAAAAAACTGTCGGCGGTGGTAGAATATCGACCGTCAAGAAGGGGGGAGGTTGCACGGTATCGGAGATTATCGGACGTCAAATTCCTTTCATGAAGTTGGGGATAGTCAAAGTAGAGGCGTTGAGGAACAGCTGGTGAGACCGGCCATAGTGTTCAGAGACCACAAACGCCATCGCTACGGTACAGTCGATCAGTAGATTCAGCACTCGAAATTTGTGGGAGCTTTTCTGAATGCAAAAATCGAGTAATAGTTCTCTTAAATAAAGGAAAATTTTGCAGAGTTTTCACACTCATGGGTAGTTTATTCCAAATAGCAATTGCATTTACAGAAAAGACCCGACGATATTTAACAGTACGTGCCAGAGGCAGAAATAAGAAGACCTCACGGTGACTGTTACGTCGTGGGTGGATATGATGTCTTAAAGAGGTGAGTGGGTTAAATGTGTGATTATATAAGAGTTTAAATAGCAAAAATAGTCCCTTTTGTAATCTACGGAACCATAAAGGATCGAGGCCTGTAAGCCGGCAACGTTCTTGGTAAGACAAATGTCGGTGTTCTGGGGTTAAAATTTTCTTCAAAACAAAATTTTAGTACCATGTTTTTAAAGGTAGATAATGCAAGTGCCGTTTTCAATAGGGTTTTCAAAGGCAATGCTCAAGGCCCTTAAAATATACTGACCGATATACTGCCATAACAATTAATTCATAGATATTTTGGCAGATTTTAAATAATTCATATTGACCCAACTGTGAAAAACTCGGCGCCTCGGTGGGATTCGAACACACGCATTAATGGGGAAGGTTTTAGTACAGCCAACGCTCTAACAACTTGAGCTGCGAGGTCCCGCCGGACGACTGTATCAGATTTGGTGGATTTCAGACGTTGCAGTACGTTGGGTGGTTAACTTGATCCAAATGTGATTAAACTCGAGTCGTCCGGCGGGACCTAGTAGCTCATGTGGTTAGAGCGTTGGCTGTACTTAAGCCTTCTCCTTACTGCGTGGATTCGAATCCCACCGAGGCGCCAAGTTTTTCAAAGTTGTGTCAATATGAACTAATAATTAATGATTAGTCTTTTCCGACTAGTTGGCAGCTGTCCGCAAATATGTACAAAAGCTCTTTTTCCCCTCCCACTTATCAATGTTTTTCTCCATCAGCTTGTAAATAATAGGGAATTCAAAGGCGTTTGCCTATATTCCCTTTAATAAACTGAAACGGAAACTGAGATCCTTTCCTGTCACTTCATCTTAAGCACTTCTCGGAGGCAGCTGAGGTGAAAATGGATCAGACCTTTTGCTCGACATTCACAAGCAGTCCATGTCTCCGCCTCGTAAAAGTGCTTTGTCGGAACAACAGCCCTGTACATCATCAGATGTGCGCTAGATAAGATGCCGAAATCGTTCCTTACATTTTACTTCAATCGACTGAATATCTGGCTTATTTTATAAATCCCACTTCTGACTTCGTCATCAATTTCTGGAATGTTTCTGTCGAGGAAGTTGAATTATTTCATTGTAGAGGGGTGACTTCCAATGAAGTGTATAAAGTATTTGAGGTATTCAGCATTTGGCATCGGTTGGGGCATAACTGCTGTCCTCTCCGTGCTGATGGTTAGTCCACAGTTTCCGTTACCTGATTCGAAGAGGCTGATATCCCGCTGCATGTCCATTTCCGCTCTTGTTTTGAGTGGATGCTGACCCTTGGTACTCTTAAAAATACTTGCACGCCGTGGATGTTGGCAGTTTGCAGTCGGTTAAACAGTCAGTGTCCATGTTCGATCGTTCCTCATTGAATGTGTCCATAAACGCAGTTAAATGGGGTGGGGCGTAGTACGCAGTTCTGCTCCAAGTCATTTAATAATAAGAAGAAGAAGAAGAAGAAAAAAAAGTAGAAGAATCATTTTAAGGACCCGTTTAGGTAGGCAGAATCTGTACAAAAATGCAATTCATAGTTTCTACATTAGTTGTCCTTTTAGAAAAATGGCTGGCGAGAGGTGAAAAAAACTCCCCTAAAAATTTTAAAAATGATCGGATTAATTTCACAGGAGGAAAAAATCCCACGATAAAAAATGAAAGCAAAAAGTGCGGGCAGGACTGGCCTGTATGTGGCGGTATATAGCGGATTATAATCGGACATCGTCAGGGCTGAAATACATGTCAGCCTTGAGAGGTACGTATGCGGGTCGGATAGGACTGGCATGCATGCGGTATTGTATACGGGGTTTACAACTGACGTCGTCAGGGCGGGATTTATACGCAGGATGAGACTATTCGCGCACAAGTGGCCAGACGACAGGAACCCAGACGTGGTCGGCCACAGTACGCTTCCAGCCCAGCCGAGGAGTGGGCAAGGGAGTTACGACCAAACTACAAGTATACGACGAATATTGAGGGTTTCGCCGTGAGCTTCGACAGACCGGATGAGGTCGAAATGCGAGAGATGACATCAAGAACCGTGAAAATTGTCGCTATGGTGGAGGAGTGATAGCAGTGGATTTAGCAACAAATTCGAAACAGGGGTTTCTAGTGATATAATTGAGGGTTACCACTTGATCTACCACTAAATCCCAGAAGGACCCTTCTCGAAGTCAAAAACCTCGGTTTTCAGGAATGAGACCGTTAACAGTGCCTTTATGATTTCCGGTGTAAAAAATTTGCGTAATTTCAACTTAAATACCCGTAATTTAGACGATGGCCTAATTTCTGGCGGAAGATTATTCTAATGGAAGGCATATTTGGAAGCAAAAAAGAGGGAAAGCTTAGATGTAGTGCAAAGAGGCGGCGGAATCATCATGGAGGATTTGCGCGTGTCATTAGACCGATCTCTCGGAGTGTGAGTGTTAATGGCCGGAAGATTGGAGCTAGAGTTGATGCGAAGAAGGTAGCAAAAGGCCAGCTTCGAGTATTCTCGTATAAGAAGTAACGGGTGCGACTTGAGAGAACAGTATCCTGGTGAAAACCCTCTGAACACTTTCGATCTGATAGCGGTCACAGACGTTCGTTAAACCAAAGAAAGGACAGTATTATTCGAGGACTGAACAAACAAACATTTGATAAAGTCTTGGTTTCATTTCCTGAAGGAAAAAATATGCCATATGAATCCACATATCTGCCTGGCTTTGCCAGAGATTCTATCCGCGTAAGGTGATAAAGCAAGGTCATTTGTATAACTCAGACTTAGGTCCTGCATGGTGAGGCATTCTGATAGTGGGTTATTCTGAAAAAATAATGGAAACAGGAAGTTTGGTAGAACCAAAAGACATGAAACTACAGTTGGATGATGAAAACTCCACCTGCCATATTGAACCTCATCCGTTTAAGTGTAGTACCTCGGCACTAATTTGCTCAACACAAACGTTTGCGGTAACCTTGGAATATGAGTAAACATAAATAAAAGTTTGCGAAATCCCGAGTTAAGTTGAAATATCATTGAAGTAAAGAAGGAAGAGTATCGGACCCAAAACCGTGCCTTGAAGCACGCCACTCGTGATCGAGTGACGTGTTGAGTAGCTATTGCCGCCCATGACGTCCTGATATCGTTTGGACAGATAGGACCTGATGAAGTCGAGTAGAGGCAACCGGATGCTGAGAGCTTCCAGTTTTACTAAAAGACGTCTATGGGGCACCTTGTCAAAGGCTTTGCTAAGACCAAAGTAGATAACTACAACTGACTGCCGCTCATAACGAAGAGAAGTGATTAGATTAGTAAATGCCAAGTGGCAAGTTGCGCAGAATCGTTCAGGTAAAAATCCATGCTGACTAAAGCTCAAAAGCCGATTAACTAGACAGAAGTCAATTATTTTATTGTAAAGAATCCTTTCAAGAAACTTTGCTAGAGACGGTGTTTTGTGCACGCCCCGATAGTTATTAACATCGGACCAAGATCCACACTTGAAGACGGGAATAATAATCGACGTTTTCCGTGCTTCAGGAAAGAATCCTTTTGAAATATAAATCGAGAATAAATGACTAAGCAAGATGGGAGGGTCGGACGCTTGTTTAATAATCGAATTCGGAATACCGTCCGTTCCTGAGCAGTGCGAGTAATTCAAACGACTTATGTGTTTCTTAATGAGATCTAAGGAGACATCGATTTTACTCGGTGTCCTATCGGAACGTGAGCGAAAGAAAGGAATCGGTTCGGACTCAGTATTAAGGTGCTTTCCAAAGAACAACAACAACACCGCCTTATCAGTGTCATCGGTGTGGAAGACTTTGTTATCATTTAGCGGAGGTGGATGTTCGTGACCACGCTTAGAAGGTGACCGATGACGGAAGATGTTAGCGACGGATTTACCGTGGTTCGAATCACTGAGGGCAGGTGATTCTCTTTGCCTCTCGCGCGCTTGGTGCATCCTTAGGCCATCTCAAATATCTCTGTGATTCTAATATGAACTGATAAGGAACTAGTGGATGCGTCACGCAGCTGCCGTCTAACCTTTTTCAGTCTGTTGTGAAGAAAATGAGGAACAAGGAAATTTGAAGAATTAGGCTTGAGATATCTTCGCGGCACAAACTCTAGAATGTCCTTGGAAACATTCGACATGACGTCACAAAAAATGGTTGCATCGCTACAGGCGAGGAGACCACACCAGTCCAGAAATCTAATATAGTTATTTATTAAGCCGTTATCTACGCATTCGTAGTTTATGTAAGTCTGGACGGTGCTTGTGTTTCTTGAAAAGGCAAGCGGTAGGCAACAATGAATTAATACGTGGTCACTGTCAAAGACGTCCTTTTGAAAGCAACAAAAAGAATAACTATGTCATTGGTAAAAATTAGATCTACAATGTGATTATCTCTTGTTGGAGAGCGCATCAGTTGGGAATAGTTAGAAAAATTGGCAATATCTTGAAAGGGCTGAAATCTAGGTGGACAGATACTAGAAACCCAGTATATTTCAGGAACGGTAAAATCCACAGAGATTATTTAGCATCTAAAGCCGCTTCCGAAATTAATTTAAAGATTTCAAATAATTAGGCATCATCACTGGCTAAACAGAAAAGGTTTATTATAGCGCCCCTTGGGCATTGTCACACTCCCTTGAACACAGGAAAAAAACCTAAAACAAACTCATCCATTTCGACAGCGCTTTGACTGCATTTGTCTTGTGTGTCTCTTTAGCCAACAGAGCGCGAATTGAGAATTTGTTTTAAGTTAAAAAATACCTGAGTTCCAAACAAAAATAATCAGAAACGTTTTAAGAAAGAACGATAGTACAACATAAAAATTGAAGTGTGCAGTTTGGTAGTTTCTGGGTGGGCATGAATAATACGTCCTTCATGGAAATTGAAGAACTTTGATATCGACCTTGCCTTGAAGGTATTTTCCCGTTGGGTAAATTTTGGTGCGTTCCAGTTGGTGGTTGTCGGTCTATCTGGCCAGCTGTAAAGAAGCGGTCGCGCAGTTCCTTCGTGTTTTTCTGGAGGCTTGCCATAATTTTCTGGACTAAGAGCTGGAAAAGATGAAAATATAACAGGAGTACGAAACATTCAATGGTAAGTCACAACTAGAGCCGTCAAAATAATACTAAATCATGTATCATATTGAGAATATGACACAATAGAAGTAATGGTCGACTATTAACTATGATCTAATATAGTTGTATATATGTTTAATATGACTTTAATATAGACTTACGTACAACTAATATGTAAGGTTTTATCGCATAAGATGTTTTTATTAGCTCCTTAGGGGATATTTAGTGTCAAGTGACATAGCTGATGAAAACGAGAAAGGGAGGAAAGAAAGAATCTAACTATCTGTTGTATGTTTATCAATGATGCTATCTTTTATAAATTTGATTATTTTTAGTGCCGTGTTCCGGTATTATTTAAGCGCCTGGCATCATCAGAGCCCTTTTGGACGAAATTCTATATCAAAGAAGTGACTTGAAAAATGGCCTATTTTATTCAAAAATAAGTGTGCATTGTTATTTGAAAGGAATTACTTAGTTTTTATCTTAAACTCGATTAGGGTTCCTCTTTTCCGGATAGAACTTGGAAGAGCATTCCAGATAGTGGCATATCTAAAGTGTAGAAATTCGACCGTTGGGACTTTGTGAATTTGGGTATCTTTATAATATCTTCGTTATTTCTGGTGTTTCTGGAGGCGTTTTCGTTTGTTAGTTAATTTATTTTGAGAATATCTTGGTCATGGGTGACCTCGAATAGTAAGTTTACACTATTTTGGAGTCTTCTGATTCAGAGTGGTCGAAGACCGTATTTATGATATAGTTCTAAGTATGAAACTTGGGTATTACCACTTCTGGACAAAGATCAAATAAAACTTCTCTGAATGCCTTCTAGTTTCCTTCGGTCGTCGGAGGGCATTATACCGAAGAAAACTGAGCAATACTCTAGGAGAGGTAAAACATACATTTTGAAAAGTTGTATTCTAAGTGCATTTAAGGTGAAATTTTTACATATGAACCCACATAGGCGAGTGGCTTTTGGGGATATTTGTCGGACGCGGGGAGATAAATCAAGGGTATTTGTATAGCTGAGGCCTGAATCTTTTACCGATGGGGCCTCCGTTATTTTCGCATCCTCGAAAATTATGTGGGGAAGTTTTTGTGGGCCAAAGATCAGGAGATGGCATTTTTCGGGTAAAAAGGGCATCTGCCACTGACTACTCCATCCGCTGAGTTTTCTGAGGTCAGTTTCAATTGTTCTGTGAATATTGCCAACTGTGTTCCCGTTATATGCATATGCAAGTTTAAGGTCGTCCGCATATAAAACCGTCTTAGAGGAATCAACAACGGGGACGAATTCACGGGAGGTAATGATTCGGGTACGTACTGGAATGTAATGATCGTGCCAAATGCGACCCCAAGCGACGTACGCGAGTGATGCTTATTATTGCAGGCATATGATTACTCAAAAATGCAGACTGAGCTTCATGTGTCCATGCCACCCTTACTCATGATTGTCTCCGTTGATGGGTACGAGTAAGAACCTGAATCGACATACCACTAAAGTCCATTATTCACCGATCGCGACTTTTCCTCTGAAATATTTCCTGGTACTTACTTATTCGAGTGATGTTGATTGGGTGCAGCCTGTATTTCTCGGAGAGGAGTATGCTGACGGCGTGCATGCCCGATAACTCTATTGACGGTGGTTGTGCTAGTATCCCAATATTGGCATGCGCCTCCACCGTCTGATTTTTTTCCATTCTGAATTTATGCAAAGGCCACAGTACAATTGACGTTCAGCTGCATCCCATAGGTTGGTATTCAAATCCCCTCATTTTGACTTATCTTGCATTTAGGGGTTTCAGCTTGGGGACAACAACGCGTTTATCTGTGCGGCAGTACGCAATACAAATCGCTTGAGTTACGAGCACGCCAAGCATGTCTCGCCTACGAATGACGTAGGCCGGCAAATAGCAATGTCGCGAGCGAGTGCCCACCAATGTCCCCCTGCTCCAGATCGGACGAAGGGCTGACGTGATGCAAAGGGGAACTCGGTGTTCGATAAAAACTTGCAGAAGGAGAAAGTCATTGCTGGTGCAACAGTCGCTCTCGTAGTGACTGATCACCCCCTCGCAAGCCGCCGTAGTCTGTGCTGGCGCAGATATCGAGGTCACCAATGACAATTAAATTGTCTTTCGTCTAAACTGTTGCTAGAGGTGTGTGCAAGTCTTCGTAAAACCTGTTCATCTTGTCATCGGATTTGGTCGTATGGGGGGACATAAACTCCGACGATGGTTGCGAATTTGTCAATACAACGTTTTAATTTCGTGATCATGAGACTATCACTGATAGTCAGCGGAATGCCTGATAGTTATCTTTGTTAATAGCGGCATCAACTCCGACGTCTCGTCGCTCTCTCATTGGATGCTATGTTCAGAACAATATTTTGCCGGCGCCCCCCTCACCCACTGGTCCCTAAACTCGGGTCTCACTGAGAGCCCTCTGTACGCCTTGCAACGGGCCATTTCGCGGTGTATCAGAGCCCTCTGCTGTTTGAACTCTTTCCCACCGAATTATCTTAAATTAAACGAGCAATCCAGACTGTGAAAGTAAGTAGTGTAACTCCGGCAATATGCAAGCAGACATTAGGACGAAGTGAGGTTTAGTCGCTGTCTTGTGTATACTTCAACTGTTCATTTTGCAACCAATGAGCGTAACTATCCCGTTTTTGTTTAAGATATCGATTAAAGACCCTCCCCATGCGAAAGGATATCCGGTGGTATTCCTAAATACCGCACCTAATCATCACAAACATCTGTCGACCTTTACTATACGTCACAACTCTTATATCGTGAAAAAACTACCGGAATTAGCCTGGACCGTCTATGGGAGTGACTGTCGCCCTCTGCGTAGCCTGTGGCTGGGGAGGCCGAATGGGGACTACGGGATGTGAGCCAAACACACACGCCGTTCGACATTACCATACGGTTAGTTGATATTCGATTGTTTGGCAAGTAGCACAAGACTAACGGACACTGTTCTGCTCTATAAATAAGGAGCGATACTTTAGCTTCATTCAACACTATCCGATTGCAAATACGTGATGTATAATGCCTATTCCTGACAGAAACTGACTTGTAGCGAGGCGATTGCAAGACGCGGTCCATTGGTAGTCACTTGAATATAAGTCGTGCCTAGTCAGTCTAGTCTGCCACATAGCGCAATTCATATAATTGCATTTATTGGCTTAGGCCTTGGTGAATAATGTAAGCGAGTGAAGATGGTATAAAGAAGCAAAAAACCGCCGACGCATCAGTCGGAAGAGCTCCGTAAATTTAAGCCCACTTCATTGACTTAAACACTGGGAAGTCGATAATGCTTACTAGGCCCTGTTGTATTTTACTTTGCCCTAGTTTTAATTTGAACCGCGGCATGCATCACATTATCATCGTGTGCACGCTGCAGTGGATTCCACCTCGCAGAGTAAGCTTCAGCAGGGTTACCCAACGCTCTACCAACAAACGCATCTGGATATCTTCCAACTTCCGCGTAATTAGGCGGTTAAAGTAAAGAGGGCGGCATAAAGGGCCATTTTGCTGGCGAAAAGGGCAATGCGATACGTTGAGTAGCCTCCTTTACTTTATCTTTTGGATGGCTGCTTGTTTCAATTGGGAGAAAGTGCGTGTTTCGTCGACTTCATGTAATCATTGTAGTGCAGCAGTTCACCAACCAAATGAGGTTTACTCGGCCAAATCATCAATATTTCTATTGCAAACGTGAGTACATTGTTCCATTTTGAAATCTGCTCACGGTCGCCAATCGTATCCTGAAGTTAGAAAGCAAAATAGTGGCCGACCTTTTTATTGAAAAAACACCTATTTCAACGAAAGACAAGTCTAGAACTAACATCAAGTATAAAATTCATTTATTTATTTACCGTAAGGCGTTAATTTACATCGTAATGACGGTGCCCATTTGCACCACATTTATAGTACACAACGGATCGATCTGTGTTTGTAAAACGCCTGTTCTAACAAGAGATCCATTTTCGAACGGACTACTTCTTCCCATGCCGACGACGTTGCGGTGTAGCGAATCGTGTATCTCAAGATGTTTGGAAAGACCAATCGGGGCAGACGAACTGCCTGCAACCCAGTTGGACTGTAGACGATTTCAGCAAAGGCGTACGCAGTTGACACATTTAAAACGAAAGTACACTGTTCATCACCTCCAAATTGTAATTGCTCAAAGTCAAAATGACCTTCCTAAATGTCCATAAAGTGTAAATCAGTATTAATTACAGTAAAAATGCTGTTACTATTAAGGAATAATTTGGAGGCGGCTAAATCTGCCATGGGTACATCACAGCGCATTTATGAGATTTAACCCTGACTGCTTTTCCAAAATATTTGGCACCTACATGCGGCCTCATCTAGAATACACCATACAGGCGTGGAGACCTTGGACTGCCAAGGACTATACCGTCTTTGATAAGGTCCAGAGACGGACGACAAAAATGACAAAACTTGAAGGAATATTTCCCCGGAATGAATTTGAAGCAAGCGAGGACAGCAGAATTTAACGGTACCACAAAATTTTGCGACCGCTTCTCAACTGCCGCCGATCGTTACATAACAGAAATAACAAGCGAGAAAGGTACAAAGGTTTGAAGTTCGACAGAGAAAATCGATGTAAAACAGCAAGGTCAACGTGTACTGCGCGTAGACTAATCGATAAAATGGTAACTTCAAAATGCAATATGGAAATGAAAATGGGGAACTAGACATGCCGAGGAATTTCGAAACTCAAAAGGGGCTCGGGTCTACCAGGGCAAGCTGAGGTTGACCACGTGGTCTAACTGTTTACATAGGTCGGGTTTCTCCCGCCGTATGTAGGCAAGCATGACCACAATGACTCTCAACCTGTTTCCCGTCCCCTACAGACAACTACGTGGTGACCATATACTAAAATTTCGCATTATCAACGGCCTAGACTGTTGTTTGGATCCCACTGATTATTTCATTCAAGCCAACACACCCACTTTGCGCGGTCATTCTCTAAAACTACGTGCAGGGGAGGCAAGGATCAATGGACGAAAGTTCTTTCTCAGTAGCAGAGGGATTGCAGCGTGGTATGCCCTGCCTACCGATCTTGTAATCTCATCCTGTGTGAATTCCTGTAAGTGTAGATTTGACGCGGATCAAGCTTCCCAAATAACAGCCTCACATCCACTCACAAAGCCGACGCTAAAATTACGTGGTTTTACTACTAGTAATCAATAAGTAACCATGAATGATTACTCTTTTTCGACTACCTCGCATTTGTCCGCAGTTATGCAAAAAAATATCTTTTTCACTTTCCCTCATGTTACTGTTTTTCTCCGAAGACTTGCAACTAATAGGGAGTTCCCCTAATAAACTGAAACTGAAATCACATAGATATATTCAACGATGATTTCTTACCGCGTGATAGACCGATATCGAGCTTTGAGGGATTATTACTGCGCAAGAAAGACGACAAACTCTGGCTTGCTGAAAACAACGTTGGAAAGTGCAGCTTTTGGTGTCCACATTGCCCACAATCTTCATCACAAATATGACCGACGATTGGGATCGGGAATGCAGGATACGACGCATGGGCCACACCTTGGTCAGTTTATTGTCCATGAAGTCCATAAAGTCAAATTGTCCATTGAGTCGCGGACATTTGTCGGATCCTATGGCGAAAATGACAAAATTAGGGCAAGCATGACCACAATGACTCTACGCGCAATGCAATTAACGTGCAAAGCGACTTCTTATGGTGCTTTGAATTTGTATAAATGATAAGTTCAAATTACGCAGTATCCAAAGACAACAATAAACGGTGGGGAAGTAAACTGCGAGCACACTTCTACACAGAAGCATTAGACGTCAAAATTATTCAGGGTGTCCTAAACTTTATGCATTTTAGAAGGGGTCGCTGTTAGCCAATCACAAAAAAGCTGTAAGTGCACGCAATTTAGAACTGCATGCCTCTAGTTTTGACACAATGATAAATCCGTGTCAAAGTTAGGACAAACATGGACACGATAACTGCATATGCAAAGTAGCTCCTTACAAGGTTTTGGCTTTTCCGTGGGTACGATGTGTGCAACTTACGAATTAATTTAGGACAGAAATGGACTGCTGTAAGAATCGTGCCTAGAAAGCAGAATTTTATACACAAGTAATGGGTGTTTTTGAAAACTACGCAATGTGTTGCGAGTTTACCATTTGTTTAAGGTTAACCAGGTACACTAAAGGGCACATTATCAGGGTTGAGAGAGGCAATCGAATATAACTTATACAAGAGTCGAACGGTGCATTTGAATGTTTGGATGGCTACTTGGACCCTGCACTGGTGTCAAGGGCAGGACACTATTTGCAAAAACAGTGAGTGACCGATCTCATGAAATGTTGGCTGAAATTCTGAAATGCGTTTTCGATTTGGAAGGTTTATTTCGGCGCGGTTATAGTACTGATTATCTTGCAACATTATCCTACAAAGTTTCACAATTGGTAGGATGTTAGCTTTTTAATTCGTTGTCCGTGAATCCCATGTAGAAACTGAGCTCTATAAAAAGTGACAACTCATGTAGCTTGAATTTTTCCTACTGATTTTCGATGGTTTTGTAAATTTAAAAATATTTTATAGAAACTAGGAATAAAATTATGCTTTATTTCAGTAGTTTGATAGAGAATCACGCCGTCATTCTATTAATTACTCGAAGAAAGACTATAATTAGGTTGTCAATAGAAGCGAAGAGACGAGTCCTAGGGAGTAGTCTTATAATTAGGTTTTAAAACGTTTTCTTATTCCCGAAAAATTCGGAGTATGATCAGTCGTCGTATTAGTGTTTAATGATTTCAGTGTGCAAGATGCATACGTTCCTCCTTAATAAAATCGCATATTCTCCCACACCTTTAGGAAGATACTATATAGAGTCCATAAAATTTTGCAACGGATGCGATTCATGTTGTACATTTCATGAGAAGCAGTGATAAACGTACATGTACAACCCCGCATGAATGGGCATTACACGTTCTTAAATATTCTCATAATTAAAAACTTTTTTAAAACCCAATGATAATCCTTCGTCAAGTGTAAAATAAAGCGATGGCGTGATTCCCTGTCAAATGACTGAAAGAAAACATATTTTTATTCCTAGTTTCTATAAAATATATTTAAAGTTGCAAGACTATCGAAAATCAACAGGAAAGATTCATACCACTTAGGAAGTCACCTTTTATCGACCTCGGTTTCTACAGGAGATTTAAAGACAATGAATTCAAAAGCTAACATCGCAGTTAGTCCGAAATATTATAGGACAATATTAAAAAATAATTCCTACTACAACCGCGCCCAAGTAAGCCTTCCCAATCAAAAACGCATTTCAGAATTTCGGCCAATATTTTATGAGATCGGTCACTCACTGTAGGTCTGAGTTTAGCGAGTAAAAGTAGTTTTATCAAAGTACCAACGATGTACCTAAATTAAATAATCACCTGGAAAATGCGCTTTAACAGTTTAGTCATCCCCACGATTGATAAAACAACATGAACTACAAGGGTTCAGACAAGCTTAAATCAGAGCGTTACAGAAGGCGTGAGATTGATACGACTGTGCAAGTATTTGATCGTTCCAGGAAGTACTTCAGCCTTCATTTTGCGTAATGTCCGTAGGCTTTATTAGAATACAAGAAAATAGAAGGGACGTAAGTGTAGGCAGTTCGGCTTCTTCGCAATTTGCTAAACTTTTTACGTTATTCTACTCATAAATATTATTATCGTTCGAGGGACGTAGACGTTTCGTATAAAACGATGGTAGCAGAACAAGTAACTCTGGCTTATGAAATGCTGTACTATCGTTTAGTAGTTTTGCTAGTCCTCTCCAACAGACATTAGCTTATGTACCTAGAGGAAAAGCGGGCGTTTTACTAACTTAAAAATTAGCTTTGTTGCGAGACGACCGATCTGCCATTTAATTAAGCTTATTTATTCAGTTGAGAAGCAGGCGGTTTGCTGAACCACTAATATTTCGGTGTGAACAGCAACTGCAACGTTGTCAGCCGTGGCGTCGCTCAGAGTATCTACAGCATTAGCTGTATTCGAAACGCCCTGCAAATAAATAACCGTTTGGTGATGTTCACAGCATGTTTGTCATGAGAAAACACAGCTAAAGAAATAGAGATAAAACTCTGAATTCAAATCAATAACACCCGAACTATGCCTTAATTAGAGGATGCTCATCGGAATAACAGCAACGAGCATTAATGCACATCTGTCAGTAAAGAAAGATCGCATATTCCAACAGAAAGTCCATACGTATACGGCCAACTCCTACCCAGACGGACGGTACTGTGACAAAGCAAATTGCACCAGCGACCCTATGGTATAAGCTATCATGACCATTCTCATCAGTTTAAGCCCTAATCGCGTTGGGGCTGCCTATGTCATCGCGACCGCCATAACTTCCATCATCAGCATACTTGTTTACTGTTTTTAACTTGAATTTTTATGATGTTTCCTCCGGCCATTATTTCTTTTATTCACCTACTCCTTCCTAGTTTACCGGCTGAGTCAGGAAGTGCATTCCGGTCAACTGTAGTCCCATTAGTACTCAGCCATCAAGGCGTATATTTAACTTTTCTAAAACTTAGATGAAAAAAACACCATGTTATGAAACTTTTCACAATTCCTTTCGTTAAGTTCTGGATCATATATGCGTTTTAAAGAACTCTAATGGAAATTAAGCTCACAAATTCAAAGTTATACTAATTGTGAAGTCTGTGTAAGCAAAAATTAACACCCAAACAAGTTTTGCTGACACATATTTTCGTTAATATACATTCTGGATGTTTTAATTTCGTGAACCTCGTTAATTACACAGTTCTTTTTTGCTCGTGAATGAATGCGAAGAATTCTGTTCAAGGTAATGCGTATACTAGAGACGGTGCGACTTTGGGTTTACTCAGTAGCAATCTGACTTTTGTTCTTTCAACATGCAGTGGCTGAGGCCTTAATAATGCGCCTTTTCTTACAATTCCTACCACGTTTTCGAAAGTTTGCTAAGCAAGTTTTTGCTATAAACAACAATGAACCTCCTCCCTTGCCGCATACGGTGGCAGTCAAGTTTCACAGGAGCAGCAGCCAGTTGACTCAAAGTTGTTCTGATTTGTTCAGTAAAATCTGTAAAATAGGTAAATGACAAGGTTAATCCCAAAGTCACGTTCTTTAAGTTATTGTTAGGATTCGGTACCATTTTATTCGTGTTCTTGTGGCATTATTTTGTCATTAATGTAATGCAAAATTATAACCCAGCATAACTATGCTTTATTTGGATTCGTTTTGGAGCCATGATAATTCAGTCACGGCAGGATGCTGACTTTTTAATGCACTTCTACTCGCCCGCCTTCAAAGATCGCATTTGGTAAAGAAAGACTGCATCAGCACTATTGGCTGCTCCACTGATCATGGATACTCTTATGAACTAAAATGTATTACACAATAAATTCATTTTAAAATTTGTTTTCTCCTACTGCTGCTCCATTATTTTATTTCGTGTTACACGTCTATACTTACTCAAACTACGCTGTAACGTTTATTGTGATTTAAAATGGTCAAACATTACCTAGTTAAAGTTGCATAAGGCAAAACGTTTACCTTGCTATGCTTGATTTTTTGAAGCCTATAACCCCTCACAATTGAGGCCCTGACAACTAACTTGCAAATTTCTCAAAAAGTAATCTGCCCTAGATGCTTGAGAAGACAAAGGCTTTTGTAAAAAAGTCAAATCTGTTTTTATGAACTTTAGGAGGTTATGCTGGAATATATTACTGCTCTCTCTCTTTAATATTGATCTTGACTCCCATAATGTTTTAAAGGGTTATCACTTTCTAAGCACATCTCAGCTGTGGAGTCATAGGTTGCCCGACATGTCTATCCAAGTAGAACCAGACTGTTCAGTCTGGTGGTCAGAGAGAATGTGTCAGACGACATTAGCACAATTTTTATTTCTAAAAATTGCGAAGACAGTGGTTTTGCGATGAACCGTGTAACCCGCATTAAAGGCTCTGAGCGATTAAATGAGAACACAGGTTTAGACGGTCGCCTTATTTCAAGTTTACCCTCGTCGTCCATCTAGACATACCTCAGAAAATTAGTAATTGCGCCAACCGCTGAAATTAAAAAAGCCAAATCACGCGTGGCTTCTGCACGATCAGAGGTCTATATTTCTACACAGGCTGCCCTTGAATATAGACACTGTGAAGATCAAAGACCTGACGAGAGCGGGATCTACAGTGCAGAGTTAATTTGACCAGCAAAATATCGCTTTTGTAAATGCTGCACTAAGCATATAGGTTTCTGGTGATGACAGTTGTCACAAAGTTTTTCGGACTTTAAGGGCGATAGAGGCCCAAATATAAGCACTCGTCGTGTCTAGCTAGCCTAACAACATTGGATAAAAAAACGTATTTGCATTTAGACCAGAAAGGCGGTTCATATGCTGGAGCAGCTAAACAAAAGATTGGAGGATTGAATGGTTTCTGAAAATCGGTCGATTTCAAGTTTGATCTCGCACATTTAATCAATACGAACCACCAAGTCGACACCTAAGAAGTATTTAAAGTTATCTACCGGGTGCCAGCAGACTTCTCAAAAGGCCTGCGCAAACGGGTGCTAGCCACAACCGAGACAGTAACCATTCGATTAGCGAACCCAGCACTCTGTTGTCTGAAGACTTCCACGCAAACCGTCTGTCTTCCCTCACAATCTAACCAGAACTCATCTCTTCCCCCCCTATCCCACACTCACTCCGCGTGTTTAGCATACAGACAGCGCTCACAGTCTAACCTGACCCTTCTCCACCCTGACACCTCTCACCCCAACTTCCCCGTCCTCAACACGCTGACGCCGTCATGCGGGCGGATTGGAAACAGGGAGTTTGACGAACTCTACCCCCTGAGACACATTTACATCCTGTCCATAATTAAAAAGACTATTATTTGAACATGAAGTATGATGTTTGAATGAGTCTTCGCATGTGACTATTTTCATGCAAAGAAACGGACGAATATTTACTAATTCGGTAAAGGCCTTCAAGAATAATCTTATTTTAAAGTTCTTAACATACACGAAAATTCTGAATCTGTCTTTATGGTCGGTCGGATGGAAACATTAGTAACACTTCGAGGCCCATCTGAAATCCAACGTATCCAAAACGAACGAAAAGAGAAAATTAATTTAACGGAAGAAAGGTTCTTTCTATAAACACGAAATGATATGTTTACAAGCACGCCTGTCGGTTGTATTTAGATTTCTTAGGCACCGATGGGCCTGACAGCATGTCACCTTATTAAAACGTTTGTGCCTAGGACATCTCCATCGGTGAAATCAAGAAAAATCAAGTTTCTCTTGTTTAACACCATCTCATTTAACTCAAAAGAGTCAAGGATAGCACGCATCCCTAGGAAAGTTTTTGGAATCTCCATTCAGAATGCAGGCAGTTGACAAATCCTGATATATGAAATAACACTACATTTTTAACGATATTTCGATGTAATCTTAACTGAGACACTACCACGGGACGTTACTATATGTTGACTTTCATATTTACTACATTTTCCGTATGAGAATATATTTTATACATCTGAACACGAAGTTTACTAAATAAGAGCCATTTAGGGCGTTTCCGGGATATTGTCCTTTTCTAAAAAATCGGCATTTCTAAACAACGCAACAATAACTTTAATAATTCTTCTATGTCTTTAATTCTTTTAAACTTGTACTTAATTAACATAGACATTGGACTCATGAAATGGTATCAGTTCGCGAATGATTGACAATCATTCGTAAATTATAACACATTGCATAAGTTTGGTAACGCACTGTAAATATATCGGCCTGATGATGAGTTTCCATAAACACATGTTTGCCAACTGACTTTTGAATCGTACTAAGGGAATTTTCACAAAACACTCATTATTCGGTGATTTCACTACACATACATCTGCAATCTCTTCCCATCCTGAATGCATCATCGACGATATTGAAGTATTCCGGTGGATTACAAGATTAATTGGGGATTTAAGACTTTCCAGACCATCGTTGGTACGATCCTACGTGCATCATAGGGAGTAGAATGGCGCACTGGAAGTTTAATACCAAAGGAACTCAGTAACAAGCATACTAACTTCGTCGTCACTATAATCTCCGTCATCGTCGGAGACGACGTCAAAATATGTATTATTACCAACGCATGCTCCGATAATGCTTATTTCTTCAATCTCCTGTCTTCAAAAAATAACTGGTACTCAACCCATTACACCGTCTCGGGACTCGGAGTTTGATGGTACTAGGGGCAATCAATCATTATAAGTGTCTTTTATCCTTACTTAGCCAAGAGCCGACTGTGCACTGTTGCTGCATTCTACGACGCCTCATACAATCGATTAAATATCCCGAAAATTACATCACTTTATCAGTAATATTTACAAGCTGCTAATGCGCGGTTAGTAGCACATAAATACTGTATTATTTTGTAATACTGACAACACAGGGGCCTAATAAAAGCCCAGTTGCATGTGCCTCGCCGATCCTCTATCTCCGTATAAAAAGTCAATGAATTTGTTCCATGAATGGACTTCATGTTTGTCTCAAAGAATCAAAATCGTTTAAATAAACAATATTTAGGTGAAGTAATAGAGCCTGCCACACTGCAGGCGCCTGGTAACATGTTTGTTCGAAATTAGATTATGCCGATTTAATAGAATTGACAAGGGGACCTAATTACGCCCCCTTTGCATTGCTAAAGGACGAGATCTGGTGTATTAAAAGAACTTTCTTAACACTACTGCTCCACCACAACTTAGGTAACGAAAACAGTATTCGTACAGTTCCGATGTACGCTTTAATTTGGATAATTGTCGCACCTTTCGGTAGTTTTGATTGAAATTCTAGGAAAAATTTTAGTATGAACTTTCTGTTCCGGCAAATGTATAAAAAATAACTGCTCTCACGTTAACTTTTGTGAATTGCACGGTTTTGCTAACGTCCAGCTTGCAACAAAAACTGCACATTATAATTGATATGTATGCCTCGAAGTACGGTCATCCCAGGTAGTATTGTGTTAGGAAAACAATGCTTCAGAAAGTATGCAAAATTATTACATTAAGAATAGGTCCGAACTCGTTAATAGATGCCCAAAGAACCACCAAGGACAAACGCATACATAAAAGGCTGGGTTGGTTATTTAGATGAGGAAAACGTGGTCTGCAATATTTCATGCGACGACAGCAGTGCTGTGTATTGTGGTCAAACAGAACTGTCATCCCGCATTAGACAACTGATCATCTCGGACAGCGGATGGCTGCCTGATAATGGGATGATAGAGTGAAGTCGATGGTCTCAGCTCATACGCTTCATCATAAACAATCTGACATGTTTGAAGCTATCACGGTGTGCTAGAAGCAGTGGATTGAAAGACTGTTGTCTGACGGGACAACGCCGAACCCAAAGTCAACCCAGCGTGTTTTTGTGTGATAGACTGAGAGTCGAACTGCAATGGCTCCATAGTGTGACCTCTATGATACGCCTAGTCAGTGGGATCCGAGTCGATGCGGTGGCACGCGCTATGGCGCACATTTTTGCCGTTTCAGCCACTTGCGGCCTCTTCCGTCTTCAGACTTCTAGACTCTGTCATAAAGCCGGACCGTGGTGGAGAAGAAGGAGAGAGTGCAATAGATGCGTCGAAAGTTCGCTATCACAATTAGCAAATTGCACAGCTGAATATGCTCTCTCATGGGCGTCAGTGGAATTTATCCTAGGCCTGCTGGTAAGTCTGCAGACGTGGTATCCTAATGACTTAGTATTCGTCTCATAGATATAAAGCTAGTTCCGACCGACCTAATGTTCATTTTTGAAGAGTTAACAGTTCTCATGGACGCGTTTCTTCTGACGACAGAATGGAGGAAAGTTTGGAGTTTATCCTGGAAATCGGATTTGGGCTTCGATCTCGCATAGTTGGTAATGAAGTCTGGTCCTTGTAACTAACATCGAATATGTTTTCAAATAGTTCTGAAACGCTCCGATTTCGGAAGTCCGGAATTGTTGCCCTTCGCCTGTGCAGACGACTGTGAGCCTAAGAGAATAACAGCACTCAGGACGTCCCGAGCATATGCGCATGCAAGAAGCCCTTTATTCTCCTTTGCCAGTGTCGTCTTAAAATAACGGGGCTTCGATGAAACTCCAAGATCGCGAAAGCGATGAAAATGGTCGCGTCGTCCCGCGGTGTCTAGTAGCTCAGACGGTTATAGCGTTGGCCGTACTAAAGCCTCCGTTTGCTCTCCCGGGTCCGGATTCCGCCGAGGCACCGAGGTTTCCATGGTTAGGTCAAAGTGAATTATTTGAAATCTTCCATAACACCTATGAAAGTTCACTAAATGGAAGGTTTCTACCCGCGTCTGCTCGAATTCTTCCCAACGATGGCACTAAATAGACCCAGACACCCAAGCACATATGATGTTGAAAAAAGGTAGAATGTCTTACGAGTCAACATAATGAGACTTAGAAGGTTCTTCGAAAAATATCGAGTCGCATTCGGGACTGATATCATAGGTTCGTGGGGGGTAGGGCGGATCTAATTTCCAAAACAAACAACTCAAGGCACTCGTCAATTCGCAGCTCGTCGTTCAGGCCTGATTTTTCGCGTTGTGCGAACGCCCACTCCGTCACTGCACATAATCATAACTCAGATCTTTAACCAACACCCATCGGTGTATGCCCAGTAACCTGTTCACACCGCGCCAATTAGGAACCCTGATGCTCTTGACTGCTATTGTTAGCTAACATTCTAGACAAATGTTAGTTGTGGACCAGGGACGCGGTAAACCGCATAGGTGCGAGTCCTGCCGCGACGGCAAGTTGCGCCCTCTCCCACCTCTGGTCTTCTTGACTATTGCTGATAGAAGCGAACAGGCGAGTCCCAGGTAGCAGTTCAGAAGATGAAGATGCGATCACTGGGACAAGAAGTTTATTTGCCTGACGTTTCGGATTCTCACTCGAACCCATCATCAGAGACATTCGCAGATAGAGGTGAAGGTGGCACCAGGAGTGCAGTATTTATAGCACGTGGCTGCCGTGGGACCGTATGCGCA
>CACRXP010001249.1:57903-88482 GCA_902702965.1 Spirometra erinaceieuropaei
TGCGCATACGGTCCCACGGCAGCCACGTGCTATAAATACTGCACTCCTGGTGCCACCTTCACCTCTATCTGCGAATGTCTCTGATGATGGGTTCGAGTGAGAATCCGAAACGTCAGGCAAATAAACTTCTTGTCCCAGTGATCGCATCTTCATCTTCTTCTTGACTATGTCATGACAGAGAGTCCATGTGGCGAGGAGGAAAGTGTGTGGTGGATGCAACGCAAGCCTGCTACCACTTAAAACTAACTCTTGCAAAATTCGCCGTGACTGCTTTTATGCTGCCGTGGTGCTGACCATGGACATTGTTAACCAAGACGGTCGAGCTGCCAGGTTGCGAAAAACGATCATCAGTAAAACACCCTCCAACAATCGAAATACCTTAATGGCCGGCAAAATGAAACCTCGCTTGTTGCAAGTTACCATTACATACAGCCTACATGGTGGTTTAATTGCGGCTTTAGGCCTGCGTTTTCACCACGAAACCAAAACAAATTCTATAGGTGGTGCCTATCCTCCTGAGTGGTTTACGACAGATAAATATACCACGAAAATACGTTTATGTATTATGTCTTATATTATACGGCGAAGAAGAAGAAGAAGATGATGATGGTGATGGTGAAGATGATGATGAAGGTCCTCTACAGCTACAGTAAGCGGCAATATGAGTAATGTGGATCTTTGTAGTTTTATGGATTACCCACTTCGCATTGCCGAGGTTAAGCAGACCACTAGCACTTTCCTCGCCAAGTATTTTAGGTTCAACTTGAGCCTTATCCTCAGTGCGGCCGCTGGTAGGCAGACCAGGTGTAGACTACTGTCACCGATCATTTGCTCCGCACACGTTTCCAGAGACAGAGCGTCGATTATGCAACTGTGAGGTACAATTCCAGTCTGCATTCCTCCGGTAATGTTCACCTTGACATAACCAAAATCTATGACCTTCATCATCCAAATATCCGTTTCAATATGCGTTCTCTGGGAGTGTAAAATGCAAGCTCAGTTGATCGACACACAAGAACATGCGAATTTAAGCATGAAATGACGAAGTGCTTCATGTTGGTTAACCGTAAGGAAAATAAGCTTACGTGTTGTATAACGAAGTAAGCTGGAAAAGTTATGTCACTCCATTTTTATTTTTCTCTAGGAGAGTTGCGCAGCACACGGCAGTAATCTATGCGTGTAATATTATCAAAAGCCATGGCTAATGAAAATGAAAATGCGCGATCTGCATTGAAAGTGAGTAGATTATTCAAAGCTGTGAAGCCGCGGTGAAGGAAATTTCGACAACGTCTAGTTCTGGAACTCTGGGACAAGTTT
This sequence comes from Spirometra erinaceieuropaei, assembly GCA_902702965.1. Lineage (NCBI taxonomy): Eukaryota > Metazoa > Platyhelminthes > Cestoda > Diphyllobothriidea > Diphyllobothriidae > Spirometra > Spirometra erinaceieuropaei. The sequence continues at coordinate 59,221 of CACRXP010001249.1, forward strand.
CTGTAAGAAAGTGGTGTTAAATTATATGGGATGCAGTCAAATCTTTACTTCGACTTATGTGTCTTGAAGTGTGCTTAAAAAGTTGTCTTAAAATGTTGCCCTTTGTCTTTTTTGATTATTCGCACAATTGTGGTGAGCAGATATTTTAGGTAAGATGGTCAGTTATGCGATAGACCTTGCATACGTCTACTTCCCGCAGCTGTCTTTATCTTTTAAAGTGTTTGCCTAATGCAGAGTGGAGCACCAAAAGCGGAACATTATAGTTTCTGGTTTGTTTGCCCTCATCCACTGGGTCCATTTGGCGGACAGGGTTGATTTAAATTCATGTGGCGAAAATGTTTAATTTGGTTCCGTGCCATTCAGCCAAACGCGGCAGCTCGAGTGACTTCAAGTATGTTGATATTAGTATAAGTTTACATCATATGTTTCTATGACAAAAAATGACAAAAAGGTCTGAAAGGTCATCCAGAATACGGCAGATAAGACCAACGTCCAAAGAAATCTTTGTCGATTGGTCGAGTGTCCCCGCAGCTGGATCCTGTCGTTCAAATTGAACTTATATACCTACCTGCGCCTCGGAAATCAGACCGCTAGCACGCGGCAATATCATCTGAACCAGATGCCACTTCGAGAAGCGGAAACGCCGAAAGATCTCGGAGTCTGGACCGCAGACAGCCGAAAACCTTCTACACAATGCTGTAAGGCGGCCAAGTTCGCAACTTCAATGATATATGTCATCAAGCGGGCATTTGCAGTTTTCGATAAAGACTGCGTCTCGAAAGTCTTCGGCACGTTTGTGAGGCCGAATCTTGAATATGCAATTCAGGCCTGGAGACCGTGGGCGCAGCAGAATTTCAATTTGCTCGAAAGGGTGCAGAGGCGAGCAACAAAACTAATAACAGTTCAAGGTGCTCTGCCATACGAGTCCGCCTAAGTAACCGTAAGCTCTATCTTCCGAGTTATAGGCAGTTGCGTGGAGACTTGATACATGCTTTCCGTATGCTGCGTTGCTTTAGGAGCGCTATTCGGTGTGACGACATTTTCCAGCTTGCCACTACAACTAACCTCCTGGGACCTCCACTCATGCTACGTGTGCCCCAGGATAGGTTGAATAGTAGAAAGTATTTCTTCTCCAACCGTGTCGTGGAACCATGTAATAACCTGCCCGAGACGATTGTTATGTCTCGATATGTGGAGAAATTTAAATGTCAGATCGGCAGATATATGCTGCAGCAACAAACTGACCATGTGACATTTTAGCCATGAGACCAGGGACATATGTGAATCAATGTCCGCATTCACTTAATGCTTTGATCACCTAATTTGAGAATGATTTAAATTAATGAGAGTCTACTATATCGCAATAAATATCGCATGTAAAACAAGAAGATTAAAGTATATCAGTTATAACAAATTTTCAGACTAACGTAAAGTTAGTAGGTAATTTCTGAAGAAATACAAAGCTATCAATCTCTAAAATGGAGTATATACAATAAAACACACGGAAGATGCTGGGGGACCCATTGACGAGCGCAACCCTTTTGCAGCGCCTGCAGCGGCAGAATGTCGGCTAAAAACGCTAGTTTGGACTTTCAGCTAGTACCTGCGCAAACAGTACGGTAACCTGTAACAATAACGTAAACAAAACCTCCATCAGAAAATTGCGTAATTTATGATTACTCGCTAGAATGCCAATGCCCTTCCATAATCAATTTCCAAACACAAGCAGGGCACCGAAATGCAGTGGAAATCTACTATAGTGTTCAAACCGATCTACTTGTACGTGGTATGCCTATACTCGGAATGCCAGTCAAGTCAGTACCTTTAGCGCAGTCGTCGTCAGAGAAAGTTGAATGTATGGTGAACTGATATGATGACGAACCCACAGATCATGTCATAGTGTGACTTGCTTATATAGAAGACGCTGGTTTGGTTAGGATAAAGTTGACAAAATTATTCGTGAGATGGTGCCAACTGCTGTATCTTACAAACACAAAAACGAAACCTGCGGCAACAGAAAGTAAAATTGTTTAGTAGAATCACTCCTCGCTACAGACAAAATAGAAAATATGTTAACAATTAGTTGTTTAAGAAATATAGTCGGAATTTGGGATTACGCCTATTATACCAAGCGGGTTGTGCTGCGTCGACGATGAGGACGCATATGTGGCAACTATAGAATAGCGTTAACTTCATCTTCATAAGCGTCATGCAAGAAAGCGTGTAAACCACGCGCTTGACAGAGAATAGAGCTCTTTTTTGCGGAAAATTTTGAATTTATCTTTTAAAGAAAGGAAATTCTTATCTCTTGCTCTCTTTACTGGGTGAGCGTCTATTAGGAGTCCGATGGTTTATAGATTATTTCAACCGTAATCCACCAGCCACCGCGGAATAACTATATAGTATTTATAAGTTGTTTAATATTTGAATAATGGGCTTAATGACTCATGAATTAACCCACGTATTATTCAGCGACCGAATATTTATTAACAGAATCGAGGTTGAACCGTAAAGGCGAGAAAAGGGTTTATTGCGCTACTTTCAAATGGCATCTGTTGATCAAACTGTTTGTCAAATACAGTAGGTTGACTACTTATTACGGAGCTGGGGACCGCATTGGAATCGAGGTTCAAATCGAAAGCAAAACGTGACCACGCGCCTTGCATCAGACCCAGCGGGCTGGGAATTACAAGCGAGAAACCAGCATGCTAGTTAGCGTGCGCTGCTTTATCTAACAAGCGTGAGGCTCCTCCTCATGTGTGCAGCCCAAATGCACGAAAAGATTCCGCGGATGTTTCCAGCCTCAGAAATGCTCAATTACCGCGCGAAACGCTATAGGCCAGAATCATCCAGAATACCGCTTTGCTTGGAAATCCATTGGCTGGCAGGTTCGAGAACGGCCAGAACTCCAATAAATATATGATCGTTAAAGAGCTAAGGGATCCGCTGTTTCTCCGACTTAAGATAAAGTGTTTGGCTCCAGCATTCGCCTTCCTTCACTTCCATCGCAAACGTCGGGAGGCAACACTACATAGGCATATTCAAAGGAATAGCAAAGAATTGCAATCCGTCTCACTCCTCACCCAGAAACCCACCGAGACTACATGACCACCCCTCTAATACGCCAGTGGTCTGTCTGTCCTGTCGCGCCAAATGATCTAATGTGACAGTTTAACTTTCGTGTTTTTAATTTGGCTGACTACGGGCGGTGTCACCAGTTCGAAAAAGCATGAGTACAGGTTGACTTTGCCGAAGAACGTCTTGCCACTTTTATTATATCGGCTCGGAATGCATGCCACTTCTGAGCTGCGTCCATATACATATCCAATCAGGAAGTAGCGCACACCGATCCATTGACTTTCCAAAGCAAAGAAGCCTCGCATGGGTGAGAACGGTTGCGAACAGTCAGTAACCAGTCAGGCCAAAATCGACCTAGCTATGTTAACATCGAATTTTTTTGATTTTTCAGAAATTAGCTGCGGACTTGGAGTGGAACAGTAAATTCAAGGTCTATAGGCTCACAGCTAGGTTTTTATTGATGAATATTTGCCCCAAAGTTCATCAGTCACAGCAGATAATCGCGTAATTTTTAAGCTATTACCTTCGCTGTTAGTGTGGACTCAATTTAAACTAAAGTCAGATTGCATTATAGTAAGGTCGACTGTTATGACTGCCTCTTAAATTTGGAGACATGTAAGACCTGTTTATTTTCCCTCGACAAAGTTAACATTTACATTGCGCAGGTTTATGAAGTCAACCAGAGTTAACTGGTTCACCTTTCTGTTATGCACATGCTAAAGCTTATGGTTAACCTCAGATGCCAGACACTCATTTGTTTTTGACGGTTCAGTCAAAAATAACACTTTGAGATGTCATGGTTAATGCCAACCCATCTAGCACTCCGGGAGACAACACAATTATTAAGGCTCAGGGGGCTAATTCCCTTGCGTTCGGATAGAGCTTCGGAGTATACTAGACATTAAAGTGCGATTGTGAGGTCACAGTGGGTATAATACTTCAGAAATCTTTTGTCAATAGTCATGTTGGCAATTCACTTTCCATCTCAGAGTCGGAGTTCTAATAGCAGAAGAATAATTTTAACTTGCTTCAAAGGTTGTTTTGCCTAAGGACTCGGACAAAAAGATACTGACAAAGGCAAGGTAGACTCAAAGGTGGACGGTATTGGTTGATTAAGTGTTGTCAGTCAACTATAGCCAAACTCACGCTTGGTTGACCTAAGATACGACTCCAGGATTTTAATCACCGAACGTTAAGCAGTCCGGCGTTCCACCAATGAACCACTAGCCCTTTCACCTGTCTGTGTTTTAGCAAACTTGATAACCGCGCTTGGTCATAAAAAACTAAATGTGTAGCTGTTTCTCCAATTTGTTTAAGATTGTATATTGCCACTTGTCAAGAAAAACCCGTTCGCGTTCAATGGGATTTTTCACATGTTCATTTATTTTGGAGGCTTCATCATAATGGTCTGCAAACTGACAGACAGGTTTTTGTTAAATACTAAGTTTTAAGATCTGCATTTAACTCCTGACGCGAAAGTATTATGACCGAGCTTTTTGACTTACTAGAATAAATGGGGCGAGGTCTTTTATTTTCAGGTGACCTAAACCAGGACAACACAGTCGATTTGAGGACAATCCAGGACAGCACACGGAAACCCATAAAAAAGTGAAATGGTAATCGATGGGTAGTTCCGCTATGCATCCAAATGATTAATTAGAGGCTAAGTGAGTTTTGTGAGTTAGAAGGAAAACACTGGCCCTACCTTGTCTGTCTATTTATTTTTCAAATTTTGCCCATGTATATTCACGGGCAAGCACTCATAGGGCGTGTGAAACGTTTCACGCAAGGTATGTGCATTATACTTGAGCGGAAGTCATTTATCCGTTCTGCATGAAATACTTGCAGTAGGAAACTGATTGTCTGATAAACTATGACACATTATAGGGGAGGTATAAACATTCGAAATGGGTAAATAAAACTTCATCCCTATCTTTTTGAACTTCTGACCTCCGAGCTTACAAATCTTCTTAGATCTCCGTAGGCATAATTGCAAGTGGAGCTTGATATGATATCGAACGCCCAGATAGTCTTATTCAGTAAACATGGGAAATTGCTATACTATCATGGAGCGTTCGCTGCAAACGGGATCAAAATCTTGACGGTGCGGTCTAAATGTAAAAAACGCAGATTTTCAAAATATTCGTCGTTTAGTGAAACAAACGAGTAAATTACAGGAACGCCTACTGGATAATTTGGAGTTTGTGTTTAAGTTCTGCATATTTTTCCTTACTCAACTCATTGTTATTGGGGATTTTAAATTTGAAGCTCTTTCAGTTTCTCTGGAGAAGTAAGAATATAATAAGGGTGAAACCTCAACATTTTTTCTCCCGGAGGATCGACGCGGAACTCGTAATTGTTTCTTAAGTTTGACAATATACTGAATGCGCCTAAAACGTTTAAAAGGTTTAGAGAATTAGATGCATCATATTTCCGAGAGCAGATATCAAAGCTAACGCATGGCGCTCCGCAGTCAATGGCACTTATGCACTTATCACAAGAAGTTAACACAGTCTAATTTGACGGTCTCTTGTTGGTAAAGGCGAGTTTGCTCGCCTACTCGGTACTTCATAGAAAATAACGAATCAGATCTACTAGGGGTATATGAGGGAGATGGGCATCCCATCCGTGATCTGCACGTGGCCAAGTCCACTAAGCGAGTGACGACGGAAGACGATATAAACGTGTCCTATTTGGAAAACTACATGCTTGTTTTTTCGGTGTGCAAAATAGTTAGATCAACACATTAAAATTCTCCACAATACTATTTTTGACATGAGCTGTCACTGATTTCAGCAAAGGGCAATAAAGACAACGGTAAGATATCTCACATCATTTTGGCTGCTGTGGCTAACTGTGTTAACTGTCTGACCAGCCAGCTGTTAAGCCATCGATCCACACATTTACGAGGCGATAAACCCTCATAGCCTACTAACCAGTTTTATGAAGTTTACGTGTATTCATTGTGAAGATTAATAAGTTGTCAGATCTTAGCTGGCTTCTTCAGCTGCGCCGCGTGTGATGGCGCGTTGCTGTCGCTTCGAGAGATCTTATATGCTAACTGAGACTCTCAACGGAGCGAGAGGCTATCGTACGCAGTATGTGACCTAACTCATGAAATGCGATAGTGAAAAATTAAGGTCAAACTCAGGTACGTAACATCTTGCACACTTTGTTCATTCACTTAGATAATACCGCAAAATGTGTTAATAAATGATAAAATTAGCTAAATACTAACGCAAATGATCACGTACCCCAAGTGGTAAAGCGCTGACTGTGATCAGTTTCGCCTTTTCTGTCGTGTGTTCGAACCTCAGCGAGTTCGCTGCAGGTAGCGTAATTAGATCATATGAATACGTCATATTAGTCAGAAATATATTAGCTTAACGAGTCTGGTAGTCATCTGGCTTATTTTAGATTGATTTCTATGGAAGTCATGTTTGGGAGGTGTTCTCTCCTGACAGATGTGATGAAAGAGAAGGAAGTTGAGTTCTGGAAAGAAACAGTTTATTCTAGGTCAAGGAAACAGCGGATCCCTTAGTTCTTCAATTCTCATTTATTTTTTAAAGTTCTGGCCGTTCTTGATTCTACCAGTCAATGGTTTTGCAAGCAAAGCACTTATTTTGGAAGATTCTGACCTATAGCCTGTCGCGCGTTAATTGACTATTTCTGAGGCTGGAAACACCTGGCGGAATCTTTTCGAGTATTTGGGCCACACACGTGAGCACGCGCGAAGCAGTAGCGCACGGTGACTACCTAGCTGGTTTCACGCTTGTATTTCCCAGCCTGCTAGGTTTAATGCGATGTGCGTGGTCATGTGCTGCTTTAGAGTTGGACCGTGATTTCACTGCGTCCCCACCTTGGTAATAAGTAGTCAACCTATTGTATTTAAAAAACGTTTTGACCGACAGATGTCCTTTGAAAGTAGCGCATTACACATTTCTCTCTCATTCACAGTCCAACCTCGATTCTGTAAATAAAATCTCCGGTCGCTGCTCACTAAGCGGATTAATGCATGAGCCATTAAACTCATGCATTCACAAATTTGGCAATGTGTTAATAGTATAAAGTTATTCCGCTGTGGCTCATGGATTACGGTTCAAACAATTGTATCAACCTTCGGACTGAGTCTATGAACACTAATTCTAGGGAACTGATTGACTGAAGGGAAACAAAAAACTGAATTTCCATGACTGGCGGGCTTAATGCTAGGGACACACTGATGGGCCGAACATCCCGCAGCTTTGTCATGCGGTGGCGGAATGTCGGCGAAACACGTCTAGACTTTTCGCTAACACGTGCTCTCTTAGTAAGGTAAATCCTGCGCGTGGAAAATCGAAGATCAGATCAAATTCCAGGGGAGCATTATTTTCTCGGCCAGCGGCAGGACGCTGTGGTCCAGAAGCGCTCGTCGGGTACGCTCGCACACGCCTTTCAGTGAGATTGACTAAATTTTTTGGAAGGTGGGCATTCCCAGCAGAGACAAACTGACACATGATGGAGACTGATTGCCCCTCCTCCTAGAAATCCTGTCAAACATTCATGCTTATCAACACTGCTATGTGAATAGGTCCTGAATGCAACATGTATTTCAGCTGTATTGGGTCTTATGTTTGCAGACTTCAGAAAACATCGACAAAGTGCATTTCTTATCTCTGCCTCTTTCTAAAATCAAATACGCGTCTTTAATCTTCCCCTTCGCAAACGTTCGAGTATAATTGCTCTGGCTGCCCGCTGTTAAAGCAAAACTGTCGATTTTTCTATATTCTCTTCCCCCATGTAGTGAATGGCCCAGTTGTGAGAAGTCTAACAGAGTAAACTTATCTTCAATGCTCGTTTTCTAAGAAGACACCCAGTATTATTATTACTGTATAGCGAATTGAATTTAACCTTATTGGAATTAAGTCTACTTGTGTTCTAAGAAAATACGTTCGGCAACTACTCCACCTTAGCGGGAATTGCACAGACCCCTAAATGGCAGATTTTATTTGCAAAAGGAAGTGTCAATCGGATGAAGAAAATCACTATCCTGTCGAATGCAAATGCAGAGGGTGTATCGGAGACCGAGGATTGCTGAAAAAGGCTTGTTTGGCGCAAAACATGCACCATTTCCAACCTGTTCTTAGAAAGTAAAAGACACTGCATTCTGATTTTATTGATTTAGTATTCACAGACACATATTTTGACTTGTCATGCACCATCAATGTTGAATAGCATACATGTGAAAATGGTCAATCTTCCTTTGAAAACAAACCCTCTTATTTACATCCTAACAAAGCTGAAGGTGGGTGGTGGGCCTTTCCGTTTAATAAAAGCAGCTGATTGTTGCATGCTCGTAAAACGACTGTTGTAACCATATTTCGATCCTTGACTTCACGAAGTCCCTGCAGTCAGACGATGCTGCGATGCTTTCATCTGCATTTGCCAGAAGGTTTGGAAAGCTCAGCTGGGAGAGGCGAACTGTCTTCAAGCCATCAGTGTTAGTATGTAGGTCGACAAAAAAGTGTGCAGTTAGTACATTTATTTGCACTGTGAAAAAATCCGGACCCCGAAAAACGCTTTCGAATTCCTCAACCGGAAAAGCCTTACCCTTTTAAAAGAGAAGCGTCAATTGGGTCTATAGGGTTAAGCGGAAATCTAAAACTGTTGAAGCATAATATTTGGCAAAAATACAGTACCCATTTAACAATTCTGATTGTACTTTTTGGAATATTTATCATACAGCGTAGTCGGGATAAGTGAGCCTCATGGAAATGACGTTCAAGGCTGCAGTTTTCAGCCTGAATTCTGTTCCCGACGTTCATACGCAGTTCTATCCCAACTGGTGATTCAAACTGAAAGAAACGATGAATGGGCCATATGTGGTTTACTTCGTGATCAATATAGTCGAATAGGTGTAATTGAGTATTAATGCGCGGACATTTGTTAGGTTCTAAAAAGATGAAAGAACTAACAATGGTAAAGGTGTGCTCAAATATGTTTCTGAAGGGGGTTTGTAAGGCTGTGGTATTCTGCTTGCAGAAATAACGACTTACGAAATTTTCCGAAGCCACAGTGTGCATTATGGAATAACAGAAACATCCAAATCGCGTACGCGAACGTAGGATCTGGCGGATAGTGCTCCAAAGTTCCAGTCCCTTATTTCCTAACATGAGATTGCTCCTCAACCAATCATCCTATGCATAACGATTTTTCTAAGGATTTTGATGGGTAATTTGCTCTTGTGTTACATCCTATAGGATGGGAAGACCTTATTGAGAGAAAAGTATATAACACTTCTCATTTAACAAATAATGCTGAATAACCGAATGATGCTTACTTCAATTAGGTTTCATAATATTAGAATTGATGAACGGTCGAAGGTAGATAAGCGTAACGAACTAGATATTTAAATCGACAGCACACCGCTTACGAATAATCAGCTCAGAAAAAATGAAAAGACAATTCCTTTTAATTTGCCTCTTCCTCGCCTGTACTGCTAAAACCGACGACAGTTATGAGTAGGCGCATGATTATGCTTAGAGTATTTGCGATGTCGTTTAAGCTCGGTGGGTCTGACTGCATCATCAAGGCGCCTATAAACGCTTTTTGCCAGGGATGTTTTCAGTTAATGCATAAACAAGGCGCTCAAGCTGTATGATAAGCATCTAAGCTATCAAGCGTTGTAAGATCTCTCCCACACGATGACTTGGCTAACAGTCGTGGATTTATTATGGAGTGAAAGTCGTTTGCAGGATATACAAAGTTTAATGTGCAAGGTTTACATTTTCTCTGAATAAAAAATTTTAACAAACAGGATATGGGCCAACGCCTCAAGATGTAGATGTGCTTGCTGACCAAAGGTAATGCGTAATTAGTGTAAAATAGCTCCAAAAAGACCGTCAAACGATCATCCTTTTGAAAGGTTATATGCCAGATGAAAATGGGTCCAAAACATTAATTTATTTTTACGTTTTTTTCTTAAATTATAATCCCCGCCGTTCAACCTTGCATGCATTATTAAATTTTTTTCTACTTTGGGTCATTTAAGCAGGCAGCCAAGTTTTGCAATAGATCGCGTCTCATAATATCCATGAGGTTCCGCGTGCGGAATATTGCAAAATAGTTGGTAATTCATCGAAACCGACTTAACAGCACCAAGCCATATACTCTCTCACATAGATCATCGAAAGAAGTAGGAGTAGACTATTACCACTCAGCTGAAAACTACGTTATTCGCTGTCTGTCCAGAGGATTTGCTCGTCAGTTGATCGACCAACAACTAATAAGCGATTCCAGAATGTGCTAAGGATAAATAGTTCAAAAGAATTTGTGGTCGGATGTGGTTTGATAGCCCCACCTGAAGAAAACAAACCTCAGTAACCGTTTAATATAGACCGGTGGTTATACGGTTTTTTGTAATTGGAGCCGGGGAACGCCCAGAAGACGAGGTCAAGTAGTTGTATGCAAAAAATAGCTATTAAGAGTGCGTGGTTGTATTTCCAGTGGTTGATAAATATTTGCGCTAACAACTAACCTTAACCCCTAACTACAAACCTTTATTCTAAGCCCCAACCGCTAACCCTAACCCCAAATCCAACAATATTGCGTCCATCAGGTGAGGCTAACAGTCAACATCTTATTGAACTTTTTTCCTACAAATATCATGAGAGAAAATAAAGTCATGAGTACAACCGCGGACAGACCCTCGTACTTCTGTTTGACTCAGATAAGTTCGCATGCCTTCCTTGCCGCAAAATCCCAGGTACTGTTACCTTCGCATTCACTTATATGAGGCCAGACAACCCCTACGGGCTTTTGGTATTTCTGCCTCTTCCCGAGGAGCAGCCTGTATCGGTCTGACGGAGGAATAATAGTCTACCTGCGGGAATTGTCAGATAAAGGTGAAAGGAGGTCAGTCTGTGGTTTAATCTTTCACTTCCAAATAGACGTTGGACACCCTATGCTAAAAGTGGAGGGCCTTCAATTAGCCGGCAGAAGTCCCCGGCATCTTTGCACAGCACCCATCCGACATAAAATGGCTGCAGCTGCACCGTAGCTGCACCTCGTTTGGATTCTGTGGCGAAACACATCTGAACACACGTATTTAGGTCAGCATACCATAACAGCTCGTCATATTATGCTATCTGAAAATTCCCACGACTCCAAACAAGTCTAACGGCTTTCGAAAGTAGCCACACCAAACAAACCAGTCGTCACGTTTGCAAGTTCCACTAAAACGTTTACTTGCCCTACATCTGCACTAGCTGGACGGTAATTAATCAAAACCCATAATTAGACAATTTCCCTCTGTAAATGAATAACTCGAACCTTTTAAAAACGGTGGAATTAATACGGCCTTCACTACGCTTTCAACCGGAATTCTCGCCCCTTTTTGTTAGAACCCAGAGATTAGAAACGTATAATAAGCAGTACGTGCCAGGTTGGATTCGCTATGTACACTGCAAACCTAAGAAACAGAAGATGTGCATTTAAGCTCGAGCACTTATCAAATACCTGAACGCTCACCATCGAGATTTCGGCTGACTTAAATCTAGAGCAAATGCTGTACTGGCAATTGTGAGACAAAACTTAAACGCACTGCTTAGTGATAAAATTAAAACGTTTTGAAAAGATCCACTGGCATCAAAAATATTCTGCAAGCCAAAGTGAGACTGTTGCAAGCTTCAGGATGAAAGGTGAAAGACACATTTTGTACAAGAGCTGAAAAATGTGGCTGGTGGGCTGTGAAGGCAAAGGCTACTGCATAACGAATTTAGCATGTGTGGCAACACGAAAGCAAAAAGTAGCGGCTAGGTCTTTTAGTTAAATGTTGCCCGCTTAGAGGGCGAAGAATTGTCAAAACCTTGCGCTCGGCCCTGCGATGATAGCAGGCCCTGCTTTTCAGAAATCCCGCTGCCATTTGTAGAGATCTTTCCATCAAAATTACTGTCAATCTACCCCGAAGCTTTCCAACTAAAGCCTTACTTAGCCTTGGCGACAACATTTATTTATAACTACCCTGTTATAAGGGCATGTGTTGCTTCATATTTCGCCTCGGTAGGTTAAATAAATTGATTTTGTCGGTTAACACTTACTGCTTGACTTGCATTTATGCCAGAGGTTCCTCGCTGGCCGATAATATCTAACGGCTCTCAGTGTACGCGCCGTAACTATGGGTGAATTTACGCTCTGATGCTTGATAGCGAACCCATATTTTATCGACACCCTTTCAATGCCAGTTACCCTAATTCTCCCTGACTTTTAGACATTCTCGTTGTTTTTGCTTACTGGAGTCCTTATAACTTGCAATAACAGAGGATGTTTTAAGGTGTGTGCTGCTTCTGCATTTTTGGCAAGCCTTTTGGCTGAGTTGAATAATTCGTCTAACACAATCATGAATACCTTGATCGCCTTAATGAAATTTAAGCTCATGGCGACAAAGATAAAACCCGAGTAGAGCCAACACTCTAACTACCTAAGTAACAAAGCGCCAGTGAAATGTCGAGCTTCTCAAAACTGGGTGAAACTCCTCACTTAAATACGCCGAAAAAGTGTATCAATTTAATGAGCGGGGTAGATATCTGGTGGATTTCTGGTTGATTGCCGAAATTTCCTGTTTGGACAGTTAGCTTACCTTATCGGATTTGGTGGTGTTACCATGTTGCTGTAAACTTGGCTGTTAACTTGAATCCCGTGTGCTTAAACTCACGACTACCGGGAGATTGTCATGATTCCCGTGTTAGGAGCGTTAGCTGTACTCCACGTATGCGAAAAACGACGAAATGTCATATTCTAGATGGTCATTTTCATTGTTTGTCTTTTTGAATACTGGCCGATTGTTTGCTAGATTGCATCTAAGTGATGTGCAGAGCCTAAGTTAAAGGACCGTCATCAGTCTGGTTATTGTACTGAATATGCCGCTGGTAACCTCTTCCATGCACATTAATAAAATATGCCAAGGATACTGCGTAAGCATAAACTTTCAGCCTTCTTGAGCATGGGCTTTACTGATTGTCGCTATCTAATTCTCTGTACTTGACGAATATTCGAATGAAGATATGGAACCAAGTCGCAAATCCTTTAAAGGTCTGTTTAGATTGATTTGTAGTCTCCCCGCTCACTGAATTCAAGTATGCAGGGTGGTTTATTCGGTTTTACCGTCGCAGGGCAATAAAATGCTTAATGATTTCGAGACTTTATGACAAATACTGATTTTTGCTATTTTACACGCATTTAGTTCGGGAGAGTCGACTATGCTCTACCTAGCCGAGTTATTTACTTCTTGTTCGATATGGTGATAAATAGACTCTCGTTTCTGCCTCATCATCATTCACACTTATATTTTATTATCTTATATATTATTTTTGGTCGCGGCAATACTTGGAGTAGTGAGACCGATGTTATGACAGTCATCTCGAACGAGTATGTCGCGAAAGTCCAACTTCAGGAGGCCCCACTTACAAATTTCCTTAGCATTTTTCTGTTCAATGTTTCTGTCTCTTTCATTTTTAGACGAACTACTAAACTCCTCTCTTCCATATTCAAGTGTCTAAGCAAAAAGTAAGGTTATTGCTGGTCCGCTTGTTTGTTTATGGCATTACAGGTCTTAAAAAGTCTCAGAATAATCAAGTTTTTTCGAATTTAATTGTACTCCTTTTTCAAGAATAAAATATAAATACGACGTAATTCTCTATCAAACAATTGCAAGAAAGTATACATTTGATGAAATTTTTTATAAAATGTTTTGAATTTATAAGACCGTCGAAAGCCAATGCGAAAACGAATATAAATTAAAGATTCTTTCATATTGACCCAACTGTGAAAATCTCGGCGCCTCGGTGGGATTCGAACCCACGCAGTAAGGGGGAAGGCTTGAGTACAGCCAACGCTATCACTATCATAACTGTGAAATTACAACACACTTGAAGAAGCATAATCTGTCAGTAGTTAAGACGGAAAATAACGACATTGACTTTCTGAGTTTCGCAAAATCCCAATACTGCCGGGGACTTTTATTTCTGTGTTCTTGATTGAGCAGCCGGCATGTGCTGAAATTTTGGGATTTCTAATTCAATGGAGCAACTATTATGAGTGAAGATGTTCAGCAGTACGCTGCATATTCCATATAAATGCACTGACCTTAATTATTCAAACAAAGTAATAAGTAAGTAAATTCCAATTTTAGAATTACAATGCAGAACGTGCCACTTCTTTAAACCATTATTTTACTGGATTATTTGAGTGCGGAATAAAAGATATCGCCCACGCAATGAATGCCGGCGGCAATATGTTTTTTGACCATTGTCTGCAGCATCTTTCATAAGAGACAAATCATTTAAATGTTTTTTATTGATAATAAGATTGCCCTTTCAGAATTCAATCTGAGCATGACTGCCAGCAAACTTTGTCCTTCATCTTCAGAAAAACGTCCTGTTTAATCACAGGGATAGGAAACAACGTATCCAACTGTGATTTCAATAGGTGTAGTTACTTCTATCTGAACTCTAAAATGAGACGGAAATAACGCGATTATTCTCGATATCGTGGCTCTTTACCATATGATCAGTCCTTCAATTAAAAGAGTTTCACGCCTACTCATTTCAAGGCATTAACGTAAATGGAGGCGCTTTCAAAGAACTCAGACACCGCCGCTTTCGGTGAAAACGTTTCCGCTAGGAGATGTCCATTTTGTTTGATCAAACAGTGTAGTCTGTAGACGGTAGAGTCTCTTTAATTAGATGTTGAAAGCGAATGAGTGTTCTCTGAAAGACATATGTCCTGAAACGGGCTACGTGGATACAACTGAGCAGATGAACACGACGGTCATATCGGAACATGGCAGAGTTTATAGGAAATGTGCACCCATAACATTTGTCAACATTCGGGATGTGGTATTAGTGTCATCAAAGCACTAAATCGCACTTCACCATGAACCCGGGAGCTTTCAGTATCGTGTAGATTATGCTGGTCGCAAAAATGTAACAAATTTATAATTTTCAACAAGGTATGTGTAAAAACGATTAAAATTAGCACGGAACAATTTGAAATCGCCTTGATTACAAAGTATTCCCAGAAAAATATATTAAACCCAAGACCGTCGAATTATACACGAAAGCATTGGGCCACTCACCCGGCATCCCTCCAACCTTTCGCGTAAACACCTCCCAAAAAAGTGTCAAAATACGTTTGAAGCTTGAATTTTTCTTTGACATCAGTGTGGATTTAATCTTATGTGTAAAATCGCAATGCTTAAAGATGCCTCTTATGTTTAATGATTCTGGTTTTAACACTTACTATGCGGTTTGACGTTTCTCTGTGCGCCCAAGACCAGCTTTTGTAACTCGATAGCGGGAATTCCTGCTGTTGTTAATAGACGTTGGGCTAGAAAAGAGAGAGAGAAACTGGCTTCATTTTTGAAATATCAACTTTAAAATTTTAAGCAAACTTGGGCTCCATTCACTGTGGAATAAAATAGATTAGTAAATTAGATCAAGAGTCAAACGTTTTACGCAAAAAGAAACGCCTACTATAGGGACAGTTCGAGTCGTAGTTTCAGAATTTCTATTTTTTCACACGAAAAATAGCGTGCCACGAATGGAAGAATTGAATGTTGATATTCCGATGTACGACAAGGAATTAGTCGAAAACCAAGGCGCATGGGGCATTATCATTTCGCAGACAATAGTTCGGGATGCAGGGGATGAACATCGTCATCCAGAATTCGACCAGCAAATTAACTGACCGATTTGAAATGTCTTTGTGGATAATATCCACAAAGGAGAGATAAGGGACACCGGCAGCAGGCGAGAGTATTTGGAGTACTCGTTTTAAAGTCATCAGGTCTTTTTGCGTAAAGTAGTTAAAATGACATGTAAACAGTAAAAAAATAGGAGGGTAATGCAGTCATATATGAATTGCTAGATTAAAGGTTGAGGCGTCTGATAGGAACGTAAAGGGCTTATGTAGTAAGTAAATTTACGAACTTGAGTGAGAATTGACTCAAGGGAATGCGAAAAGGAAAGCTTTAATGACAAATTTATAGTAAGATGCCCAAAAGAGGATACCTTGTCAGAAAGGATATGCAAACATACCAGAACTACATGACGGCTGCTTAGGGCAGCTGAATGTCATTTTGTAAATCGCGTGCAAAACTTCCCTAATGTCCACACGGTGCGCAGACTCAACAAAGTGTGCAAAATTGCACTGTTTATGCTCCTAACCGTCTTATCACAGCCATGCCAGGAGTTGTTCTCGTATTCTTTCGGGTGGGTGTCGATTCATACGATTAAGAAATACAAATACCTGTTTGTATGCTGAATGTCAATTGTGACCCTCCTTTTTTCGTCTTACTGTACGCACAAATAGTTGACGTTGCTATAGACTCAAGTTTTAGTCGACGTATTCATGGGCAAGCCGGAGACAATCCAAATAAGCGATCAGACCAATACGGTGGCGGCGTTTATGACATCTCTTCGATTTGTCGCCACATAAGCCGACGTAACTACATTTTAAATGCCGCAACTCCGGTATATCCGTCGATCAAGTTTACTCTGGAAATGGAAGCGGTTGGTTCCTTCCCATACTTTAATGTCCCTATAAATAGTGGACGGTAGAAATGGCGCGCATTCCGTAACGGGACGAGTCGGCCGCTTAATCTAAACAACTACCATCGGTGCAGACAACGGTGGGACTCTTTCTTCAGTATTTTAAGATACTAGATTGAGTGAAGAAGAAAAGTCGCTTGTTCTGCTGCTGTCGCTACCTTTGACGATGGACTCCTGTACGATTCTGAAAGCTTAGGACAATAAACACAGTATGCCGGTACTCGACTCTTCTTCTTCACTTATGCATACACGTGGGACTTGAAATTTCGCCTTCATTCATAAAAGATTGAGGGCTGACAACTAGCCGGGGCTGTTAATCAGCTACTTTGTTTCTCTGAGACGAACCTAAGTGTTGCCGGGACAGTTGTAGGAGAACGTCCATATGTAACTTGTCGAACGGTTTCTCGTCGCCCTCTATGCCCCTGGTCGAGAACTCGTATAATGCAGAAGGACTAAGGGTTCCGTCTCACATATACATTCCACTTTAACCAACTGGTAATAACGTGAATGATTCAACATAGCATTAAGACGCAGGAACTCCATCCGTAGGTTGAGATAAGGAGTATCTTGGGAGGAATTTAATTGGAAAGGTTGGACTTAGGAGATAGTTTTAGCAGAGAGAACCTAAGCAAGCTTTGGGGTTTCGCCAGCTCCTTGGTAGGCCAAGTTGTCGCCGGCGGTGAGATTTAAGCATATTGACATATTGCAGCTGTGGTAGAAACGTCAGCTGAGGCATTCCCCTTCTACATGTCAAGTGGCTACCAAAACAACACACGTTAAAAAGGTACACCGCGCGACCGAATGTGCAGGGGGTCATAGTACTGTCAACCGCTGACGGGAGATACAGTCTCTTTGAAGTCTTTTCGGTCCAGTTAAGGATAAATGCCAGCAAAATGCTTATCCGTCCGTCTCATTGATGCACGTCTAGACTGCATCTGTGTCATATTTCACATTTTTTACCACTAGAGAAAATGTGATATACATGACGATTTTATCCCTTGAGAATCCTTTGGGGTTCTACTTGCTAAACATTGCAGCTCTGTCATCTGAGTCGTCTGACCGTTTCTCTAACGTTCTGTATTATTTTCTTCAGGCCTATATCTAACAGAAACAAAGAGGATGTAGACCAGAAATCTCTTTGATACAACCGACAAAGACAAGAGAGACTGAAATTGCCATTTCTGGCTTATTAGCCGTCGTCAGCCAGTCATACTCAACCCCGAAGTGTGAAACATCCGTGGCTCGAACTCGAGACCTGCTTATTAGAATTCCACACCCCTAACCACTGGGCCACGGGCCCGTTGACCTGTCGGTTTTTCGATCGGGAATATACACCGATCGTTCTTACAGAACTCACTCGTTACGTTGTGCCTCATGGACTCTCTCTCGAGCCCAGCTAGAAGCCTGGACTTCTAATAAACAGGTCGCGAGTTCGAGCTTCTGGTGTTCCACAATTCACTGTTGGGTATGACTGGCTGACGACGGCTAAAAAGCCAGAAATGGCAATTCCGGTCTCCCTTGTCTTTGTCGGTAATATCATTCTGCCTATATCATGCACCGCTGTGCGGCTGCTAATTGGGATTGAGAGAGAGTCCATATGGCACAACGGAACAAATGAGTTCCTTAAGAACGATCGGTGAGCGCTCCCAACCAGAACTATCTTTGCCACATTTAAATGACACACACACTTCAATGACATAGATATTTATGTATATTACTGTTATGCGCGTATTTTTATTTTTTGTGCACGTGAGCATGGGTCTGTGAACATGATCTTTGAAACTTCCAAACTAATTTTCTCGCTGATGGCCTTACATAATGACCTTTCTACAATACCCTTTCCTCGTATTTACGGCAATAGATAAAGTGATATAATGATTAAGTCATATAATGTAACACACATCATCTAACTCAAAATGCATGCTTGGCTTCTTTGAGCTTTATTTGTCTTCTTTTCGTCTGGAGATGTGACGCCACCCCAATCCTTTTTGTAAATGACAAACTAGCGTGTCGAGGTGAAACACGTTTCCAGAATTTTGCCTGAAATATAATTTTAGGCATTAAACAGGAATTAAGCAGTGCCTTACATTCGGTTAGCTAGAGATGATTCTCAGGCATCATTCCACCATTAAGTAATATATTAGGCAGTTAAATCCTGACAGTATTTGTTCCAAATTTGCTGTTTCTGATAGCCGAAGCTGTACTTAAACTGAGTACTTGTCTGGCATCTTACTCAACAATATATTCATCCCCGATAACAGATGAAGTAACAAGGTTTTTACTAACTGAAATTGTCAGTTCTGGTTTGTCTGTACCAAGACGCGTATTATATACAAATATCCTTAATGACTTTGTCTGTAGATAGTGTAAGGAAACGACGATTTCCTTACGCTGCTCATGCTTAATAATACTAGTATACGTCTGTGTGGACTTGGAGACCGACCTCTCTCAGTAACAAGTAATAATCTTCTTGAAAAGCGCCGGCGCGCATTTATGGCTCTGACTCTTGCGTTTTGCATAACTGCCTTGGTGAGAAAAACACTTCAAAGCCGCATGCGGTTAGTGTTACCAACAGATCACCTCAAGTTGCATCAAAGGGTGACGCGAAAATCGTCCTTAACACCCTCTATAAATAAGAACATTTGGTGTAGCTTAAGTTATGACAAGAAGATACCGAAGGAGACAGAAACGACAGAAAATAACGCTACTTTTGCCCTGTTCTAAAGGAGACGTATTCTCCTACCGATCACACGCAGGTTATTTGAAAAAATTGCGCGACCGATTATACCAAATCATAACTTTCTTCGGTAATTTTATTATAAATGCCTACTATAACCCTAAACAAACATATAACTTGGACACTAATGTATTTACTACACACACTTCGGCATCTTAAGACTGCCTGTGACGTCTGACCACATTTGAGACATCTGTTAAAGTTTTGACATTTGTGAATTATACAGTTAACAAGAAGATTCTATCGATTGCTTTATGTTAAGTATGACCTATTATACCTATTAATTTTAAGAATATTTTGACGATTTTTTCATCGGCTTAGAGGGGCAATGGCTGAAGTTTGCTAAGTTTGTTTCATTTTCCTTGTTGACAGTAGACAATAAACTTTCTAGTATATCGGGAATGATAAAGCTTTTTTGAATTTATATATCTAAATCAACAAAACTTTGAATTTATTAATTACTTACAGAGTCAGATAATAAGTTGTTATAATGTTAATCGGGTATATTTGGCAAAATTCACCAGCTTGGTTAGTCGGAGTCTTTAAAGCAACATAATATTTGATTTTGCACATCAAACTGTCAAAAGCATACAGTGAGCGAGAACGCTTGCATTAAACACAATAAAAAAATTTGTATTGAGAAAGACACAGGGGCAGTTCGACCGTCGTAATCCACGACATCCACGGTACACCCAACCGAGTGAGCGAGGCCTCGACGGCTTTTGCGTAAAGTTGTTGATAGCAAAGCAGAGCTGAGCAGCTTCTACAATACCACGTCCGTCCCCACTCCCATAGATCATCTAACAAGACAAATAGGGGTGAGGTCAGGCGCTGTGACTGACAAGGCCACGGAGTCCGTCTGCGCATCCGGTCAGGTTAATCGCACCAGACGTTCACTAAGAACGGCTCCAATCTAATGAGTGTTAGAATGTCACGAACGGTCTACTAAAATGGAACTAATAGGCTAGCATACGTGACAGTTCAACCACGAGGATATCCACCGTGTGCTCCATAGCAGGGTGACAGTATGGAGGACGAGTTGCGCTTGTATTACTCTATACTGATAGGTACTTTTTGAAGCAATTACCACGGCATCTACCTGCGCTATCCCCTAAAGTTCTATTCTGTTTTTGAAACCATCATCTGGCGTAGGTGTTGGTGGAGTTCTGTCGACACATGTTGCCACATGGTAGTTTTGGACAGCCCACTTGCCTCACATTTCTGAAACTCAGATTCGATGGATGCAATCAAATTTCCGGTTCAGCATCTGTTGTGCTAAACTTTACGCTAGAGAATATAGCTGTTAGTTGTTGCGGAGTGAGGTGATGATGAGAGAAATGGGCCCATCAGAAAAGGCCCGCTTTGGCGAAACTAATTTTACAAATTTTCCAGACCATTTGTCATTGCCTACCTTGCGGCGAAACCGCGCACTTTTGTGGATTGCTGCACTGAGCGTTCCCAGCTCTGTGCAGTAAAGACCAACTGGCAAGTTGACAAAGCACATTTTGTCATTCAACGGTGTTTGTAAATGCAAACGTGAAATCTGCACGTTAATCTTCATTTAAATGTCAAATTCTATTCCTGAAAGTGTACTGTTGACATTTTTACGAGGTTAATCTAGCTCGCTTATCCCGACGATGGCAAACATGTCGTCTTCGTAGCGTATCCATAGATATCCGATAAATATAAGAAGATAATTAGCCCCTAATTCGTAGATTATGGTTTTTGCCAGAAATGGGGCCGAGTTGAAACCATTGGGGCGCAGGTTGAATACGTCGTTCATGTCCGAGTGACAAACCTAATTTGACGAGTCGAAGAAAGTGTTTTGGAGAAGGTCCAGAGTCAGAGGGACAGAGAAGTCGTCGAAAGCGTTTCCGTAGATATAGGATATCTGTAAGAAAAGACCTGGCCCCTAATTCCTGCATTATGGCTTCTGTCAGAAATGGGGCAAAGGGTAAACCACAGGGACGCAGGTTCAGATCAGATCAGATTTATTAAGGGAAAAGTAGGCGAGCGCCTTTGAACTCCCTTTTGGTTACAATAACGTCATAAATAAACAATGTGTAAGGCAAGTGTGAAAAAAAATTAGGTAAGTAATTACATACAACAAGCATTGCTCACTGGTATGAATTTGTCTGTGAATGCCTTCTGTGTCAAGTTTGTACAATATCCAGTACGGCAATGAATGGACCAAGTAATATCAAAGCAAGCGCATATGTGGCGGTCAGGAGATAGCGAAAATTGTAAAACGTAATGTTACTAAAATATAGGGAGTAGCATGCTTTGTAAAATAAAACGTTGGATTGGACGGGTGGCACAGGGGGGAATTCGTTAGTTTCTGATGCTGTGGAGGTACATATCCCTGTACTGGTCAAGCTTTCTCTTAAATGAGTCCACGGATGAGGACATGACGACATCCACAGGTAGAGCGTTCCATGTCTTTACCACTCTGTGGCTGAAGAAGGACCTTCTTGCGTCCAGTCTCGCTCCTGTCACACGTAGTTTCAGAGGGTGTCCTCTCAAGCTAGTAGTGGTGGCCAGCTCAAAGAAGTCGCCGGATGCGAGGCAGCAGTCCTGACCCCGTAGCATTCTAAACGTTTGAATTAAGTCGCCACGGAGTTGTCTGTAGTCCAGGGGAAAGAGGTTAAGATTTGAAAGTCGGGTTTCGTAAGGTAGGTTTTTATGACCTCTGACAAGCTTCGTTGCCCGTCGTTGGACTTTTTCGAGGGTGGTGCGATCCTTAACAGTCCAGGGTCTCCAGGCCTGAATGGCAAATTCTAACTGTGGGCGCACAAACATCCCGAAGACCTTGCGGAAGCACTCTTCATCGAACTTGGCAAATGCCCGCTGGACATTGCGGATTTTGCTGCTTTCAATCAGTGGAATGATGGCTTTAGTGAAGATGTTATCCACACCCCTAGGTCTTTCTGAACCTCTACCAGTGGCAGCGGTGTGTGATTTAGATAATACGTCTGCCGGTGCGCAGAGCTGGTTCTGCCAATCCTCAGAATGTTGCATTTAGTAACATTAAATGGGAGGAGCCAGTGGCCTGACCATTTTTCGAGTCGGTCTAAGTTTGCCTGTAAATTTGCTTCATCGTCCTCGTTGCGGATGACGGTCCAAAGCTTTATATCGTCAGCAAACATGGCAATCTTGCAGTCCAATCCATGGATACAGTCATCAATATAGATGAGGAAGAGGATAGGGCCAAGAACGGAGCCCTGAGGTACTCCGCTCGTAACCGTCACCTCTGCCGAGTGCTGGCCACCAAGACGAGCAGTCTGGGACCGACCGACCAAAAAGTTTTCAATCCACTTCAAAAGCTTGCCTCTTACCCCTATGCGGCTGAGCTTGTGTAGGAGACGTTGGTGTGGCACGCTGTCAAATGCCTTCTTGAAGTCTATGTAGGCCACATGCACAACGTTTCCTTCATCAATCGCATGGGTCCACTGTTCAAGACGGTAGAGTAGATTGGTTAAGCAGGACCTCCCTCTGCGGAAACCGTGCTGTGCATCGCACAGAAGATGATTTTGCTCTAAAAACCGCATCAGTTCGCGTTTGATTATTCGCTTCATAACTTTGCAGCATATGGAGGTGAGGCTTACTGGTCGGTAGTTGTTTGCGGAAGCGCGACTGCCATTTTTATGAATCGGTGAAATCCACGCAGTCTTCCACTCAGGAGGCAGTCTGCCTGCATCAAGAGAGGCTTGGAAGAGGACGCTCAGAGGTTCTGCCAATTCTGTGGCCAATTCCTTCAACAACTTTGCCGGTATTTCGTCAGGACCGGGCGAAGTCCCTTCTTTTAGCTTCAGTAATTCCTGTTGAACAATAGGTTTTGTGAGAACCACTGAGTCAATTGTCGGGACAGTGTCCACATTACAGTGATCAGTGGGTACAGCGACTTCTCTCGTAAAGACCGACTGAAAGAACCTGGACAGATGCTCAGCCTTTTCGTCGTCCTTGTAAAGTTCAACGCCATCATCAGTTTTTAGCATAGGGATGGGATCCCTGTTGCGAGTACTTTGTCTTATGTAGTTGAAGAAAAGCTTTGGGTTTTCTCCTGCACAGTTTAAAAGGTTACCCTCGAAGTCTTGGCGGGCTTTGTAAACAAGGCACTTTACCCTATTCCGCTGAGCCTTATACCTATTTCTTGATTCAGTTGTCTTGTCCCTAAAATATGCTTTCCACAGCTTTTGCTTACGGTTTACTTCAACTTTTAGTGAACCCTTAAGCCATCGGGGCCTGCTGGTGATTTTCTTTTTCGACATAGGGCAGTATCTGGTGATAAGTTCATTCAGTATGGCCTTAAGTTCTAGCCAGTCCTTGAGGACACACCCCGTAAATGCTGCTTTCCAGTCTCTACGACGCATGTCGAGTCGCATTTGGTTGAAGTCACCACGCCATATGTTGCGTCTAATCACGATGCTTTGATCGGGTACAGAGAAGAGAGAATACTCCCACTGTAGGACTACATGGTCGCTTTTTCCGAGAGGGGGTAGACAGTTTACAACATCAACGCTTTCCGATGCCTTTGTCAATACAAGGTCTAGGCAGTAAGCTAGTTGTCCTTCACGTAGTCTGGTTGGGGATAAGACGTGTTGTGTGAGATGCGATCATTGCACAGAATTTAGGAGGCGGCGATCAAAGTTAAACTCTGAGCCCAGGGCAGAAGTCAGATTCCAGTCGATATTCGGAGCGTTAAAGTCGCCCATAATCATGACATTGGGTCGGAGGGAAATCGCTTCTAATTCCTCTAGTAGACTACTGTCTGATTGCGGGTCGCTCCTCAGTGGGCGGTAGACCGTCAGGATCTCGAAAGGTTGTGACCCCGGCGCTTTGACGGTGAGCCAAATCGTTTCAGTTGTGCGCGCGAGCTGTCCCTCTTTTTCTGACGCAAAAAGGCCATATTTGACATACACGAGCACACCTCCACCTTGACGTCCCAACCTGTCCTTTCTGAACAAGTGATAACCAGATAAAGCGACTTCGCGATCGTCTACGCTCGTGGACAGCCACGTTTCAGTTATGGATATAACATCGGGTAAGGTTTGGGCAACGTAGATTTTAAGCTCATCTAATTTAGATAGCAGACTTTGCGCATTGGAATACAAGCATTTTAGCTTTTTTTCCTTTGGTAAGCCGGCTATGACGCCGCCAATTGTCCCGGCTGTGGCGACATACGCACGGGCCGTGTCCATATGAAGCGGGACGGTCGCTCGATTATGCAGTTGTTGTAGATAACCAGGCCTTGTTCGCCATTCGTTTGTCACAGCCTTAGCTCCTGAACTAACTGTCGGCGTTTTATCCGCTCCGGTGGTGTGTAATCCGGCTGAAAAAAAACTCCTTGGTGGGAATATTTTAACCTAAAACGTCTTGAGAGGATGAGATCAACATGCTCTTTGCAACTCAGAACAATTTTAAGGGGCCTAGGATGCGGTGGAATAGCGGGTTCAGTGGAGCACTTTCCGAGTCTGAAGGCTTTCAACACGGAAATTTCTTCGTCGGGTTGAAGCAGTGTGTTTAGAAGACCTTGGAACAAGCCGAGATCAGCTAATACACGTTCTTTAGGTGTATCGGCTTGAGGCTCCTGAAGTCCCTGTATTACTAGGCACTGTTCTCGGAGCGGCCGGTCTTGGTTGCGCGATGTTGGTGACTTGGGAGTTCCTGGCGAACCATTCATGATGACATTCTGGTTGCCATCCACTCCAGGGATCTTTTCTGCAGCTAATGGTTTCGTGTTTGGGGCAATACTGCTCCTGTCTTTTATGTCAATACAGAGGATATTCGCATTTGCCGCGTCTGTGTCTACGCTGGCGCTGGAGGTTTCTGTCGATTGCTCAGACGAGCTCTGCTTTTCCACCCCAGGAAGTTCCTTCCTTGGGGTACTCCGAATTCGTCCGATTTCCGTCTCTCTCTTTTCAGTCATCAGTCCCCTTTGATTTAACTGCTTCTTTTGATGTGACCTCAGTTGCATGTGAACGGTCTGAGTCTTATTATTAATTCTTTGGTTCTCCTCGGTCACATTGCGGGGGGCAGTGAGCGTCTGCTTTCTGCTCTTCTGCGGCGGATTAATATCATGCCTTGTCATATTCTCCGCGATTTCCTCTGAGGTTTCCGTCCATGCAGTAGTTTTTTCTATGTCGAATCCTTTTACCTTCTTCTGTGGTGGAGATCGGACAGCTTCTACTCTGCCAGTGAGCTGGTCATTGTTCTTCAGCTGGGTAGTTATCAATGATGAGAGTGTACTGCCATTATCACTTCGCAACTTAGTTTGCGATTTTGGAGTGTCGTTTATCATCGCTCTTGGTGAGGGTGAGGCTGTATGTTCATGTTTCCGTTTACCTTTTCTCTTAGCACTCTGTTTATTTCTGCAGCCAGCGATCTCCTGAAACGGTGATCCCTCTACTAGTGGGTTGCTGTTAGTCAACTCTGTCAGTTTCGAAACTATCTGTTGTCTACTGCTGAATTCATCAACTGACTTGAATTTATCATAATTTAGTAACAATGCAAAGAGATCTATAAGGAGGTTCATGTTCGTCTCCAACGACGTAATGTTTAACGCGAGATCTCGACAATATTTACACCGCGAACCACAATTTGAAGGTTCATCATCTGGTAGAAAATCTTGTGTATGCGTGGCGAATTTCCCGGGATAATTTGCGTCGCCGGCCACCTCCGTCCTGTTTTGAACCACTTCTGGCGTACTGTGTTCGTTAGATCCTCCCTGCCCGGCGTGAATCGACGCTGGTCCGCATGGAGTTGCTAGTGCACTATTTTCATGGCAAAATCCGACACATTCCCCAACCGTGGGGCTAATGCAATTAATATTCTTTGAGGTCATCCTCTCGGTGCCGATGGCCGAGGGGTCTATGCGTTCGCCTCGTGAGGCGATGGTCGGAGGTTCGACTCCCGCTCCCCACGCCCTTTTTTCATCCCGTGGGACTGATGGATCGTACACTTCTACATTTCCCATGTCTCAATGCGCCAAAGTCAAGGATACAACAACGGCCGAAAGGTTGGCAGCAGAAAACAGACACAATCAAAAGAAGGCCTAAGGCTTTCAGATGTCACGGAAGCTTTAGGCAACGGAAATCTAAGCGAATGCTTCGAGACTTCAGACAACAGAAACCTAGTCGAATTTAACGGCACTACAGTTAACAGAAATTTAAGCTAATGCTTTGAAGCAAAGGTACAGCTAAAGTCTAATTTCAAAGTGAGACTCAGCCTTTGTTCTAAGCGTTTCGTTTGCTGGAAGATTGGTCTTTTTAGGCTCGTATGCAGAACTGGTAGTGTCGAAGTCCACGTTCTGCAAAGGTGGTGTCGTAAATTGATGACGATGCGAATATTGCTGTCTGTGAATCAATTTTCTAAAATCCGTTTGACTGCAGGAGCATCCAGAGTGCGGAAATCTCGAAGAATATTAACCCCACGGAGGACGAAAATTTGAAACCAAATTCGAAACGCGCGCGCGCGGACGTGGCGCGACGTCTCGGAGGTTCGACCGACAAACCCTATTTGACGAGTGGAAGAAAGGGTTTTGTAGAAGGTTCACAGTCGCAAGTATCATAGATTTGTCGTTATTTATATCAGAGGGCAAGGGAAAAGCTTTAGAATTGGAACGGATAAGAACAATAACGGTACAGCCTGAATGCTATGAAAAGCTACGTGACATCACAATGAGGTTATAGTAGTCGCAAATTCTTATTTTTTAAATAGACGAACATCTGTGGGCTAGCGTTATTTCTCTTTTAAGCGACTTTATTTTTATATTCAAAAATCTTTAATGTCAGGTCTAAAGCGCTATTTAATCTTGGGGAAGCAGAGAGATCGTCAGATGTTTTGGGTTATTCAGCAAAATAACAGTATTGCTGGACCTATGCACCTTGGGTTTTCCAATTACTCCAAGCCAGGTGGTTACTGACACAGTTCTGCAGCGGCTTAAGCGAGCTATTAACAACTCGCGCGCTCTTCATTTTTGAAGCTGATACGCGGAAAACACAATGCATTCCTTATAATCAAGGAAGCGCGGAAGGATAAAGTAAAAGCCGACTGCCCTTATTTTGTTTATTAACAAAAACCACAACCGAGAGTATTAGATCGATGAAAACATAACACATCCTTCTTTTAAAATGTTATCGACTGCTAACCACAAGCACAGTTGTGCTAACAATCTCTACCGGTGGTTCACGCACACTGTAAAGATAGCAACTAGAAGGGCAGAGAACCTATTAAATAACATAACCTAAACGGAGCTAGCTGTTGCTTTAGTTGTTTCTTGCGTAACTGACTTAAACAGTCACAATTTGAACAATCAAAAGGCAGAAAACCGAAATTCTGACTCGCAAAGTCCTAGATATAGGAGGTCTCGGTGACAACGGCATGCATTCTGAAGCCCTTTTGATTTGGTGCGACCGTTAAATCGGAATCCGTCGCCAACCATTTAGTGGTGAGGCCTAAATACCTGTTACCGGATGCGGGACAATCAGCAATTGTCCACAGCGACCCATTTCAAACGTGCGATGAGGTGAGTGTTGGTACGACTAGCAAACGCATCTTAAGAGGAATGCGTTAGTAACAGGCTGTAGTCAACGGCAAATGACGGTAACACATGACGACGCGAAGTTCATCGACCGAATGAGCGAAGAGACGAACAGATGATGCTCATAAGCAGATCCTCGGTTGATTAAGTTGCTAGAATTCAAGCAATCGGCTTGAAACATCTGCTACACATTCAGCGTAAGGCATTAAATTTAGCTATGAAATGCTCACGCAATGAGTTGCGGTACAATATGATTGTGCGCTTAAGGCGACCGATGCATTTTTGAGCAACTCGTTTTCAGTCAGAATGCCAGGGAGACTCGTACATGCATCTGACGCAAATCCCTTGGTGACCATTTGAACTGCGATTAAATGATCGCCTTATTTCTGGTACCGTCGTGTTGGCAGCACACTAATTTCAAGCGTGATGTTGCATTCGTCAGTTAGAGGAAATTGTTTAAAGTTTTAAATAATCTAATGGTCGATTGGTATCTTTATCGTCTGATCTCCTAGCCGAATGTTTGGGTGGTGAAGGCGGTAGATTTTAGAAGTGACTCCACAAAACATTCGTCTCGTTTGGCGGTGTAGTTAATGAACTTAGTAGTTGCCTTCTATGGAGCAAGTCATCAAAGCGTTTTTTCAACTATGCAAGAGCGAAATATTACAACTGCACATTGCCGTGGTGCCTATGATGGATTTTTAATGCACTATAACATTTGATTGGTCAAAGATGTTTAAATAAATATGTAAAATATGGAGACTATTGTACTTCTTGATGGGATTGGAAAGGCGTGACTAACAAGATTATGATCTACGCAGCGCAGTTGTTTCTTATTTGCTCACTGGCAAGCATCTTTGCATATCATTCAGAAACAGGTAACAAGGGTTTTTAAAAATCAGCATTTTTTTCTTAAATAGTAAATGTTGGCTTATTGTTCGACTTTCATTTCCGCACTTTCAGATATAACAGCGAAAGTGTTTCACATGCAACTACACATATTTATGACACATCATCCAACAAATGTATGGTTAACACTCACACTAATATAGTCAGATTAGTTTATGTGTTTGAGAATCTTGACTGTAAATCCGTTCACAAAACTCGGACAGTTAACTTAAAACGTCAAAGTTGACTTGGAAC
The DNA here is from genome assembly GCA_902702965.1 of Spirometra erinaceieuropaei. Taxonomy (NCBI): domain Eukaryota; kingdom Metazoa; phylum Platyhelminthes; class Cestoda; order Diphyllobothriidea; family Diphyllobothriidae; genus Spirometra; species Spirometra erinaceieuropaei. The sequence continues at coordinate 88,301 of CACRXP010001249.1, forward strand.
GCTTATCTTTTAGGATTGTATACGTCGGTTAGTTTTAAATTACCAAGAGAATTACGAAACAGAATTGTACAAGCGAGTTCAGGACATGCGTTTTCTAGGCACTCTGCGCAGAACCAGATTCCAGTTTGGCAAGCAAATTATCTACACCAGTACTTAGATCTTTTATTTCAGCAACAGTTGTC
>CACRXP010001250.1:36522-77759 GCA_902702965.1 Spirometra erinaceieuropaei
TTTCCCACTAATGTTCGATGGTCTTATAAATCCAAATATATTTTGTAGAAAACATGCACAAAATGTTGTGTTTTACTCATTTTGGTAGCAAATCACGTCGCCTTCACATTGTATACAGGAAAAAGGGGTACTTATCGCTTTTAAAAATGCTTTAAGACCGTTCTTAAGACCGCGCAATATTCATTCATGCAGCATCGTGCCTGTCCGTTCATTAATGCTCCTCATGATGTGTACAACATAGTCCACATCCACTGCAAATTGCGATAAACTCTACATGATATCCTCTTAAAGACACGGAGGAATATATGATTTTCTTTACGCGGGGAGTATATACCTTGTGCACTGAAATCGCTAAACGCTAATGCAACGGATGATTTGGCTCAATATTATCCGGGAATTAGAAAACGTTTTCAAAACCTAAATATACCGTCTTCGAGTATAAAATGTGAAGATGACGTGATTTCCCACCAAGTGGGTAAAAGAAAGCATATTTTGTGCACGTTTTCCGTAAATAGATTTGAAGTTAAGAGGCCAGTGAAAATCAACAGGAAAAATGCATGCTGCTTGAGTAGAAAGTAGGTAGTCATTTATTTATTGAGTGGAGTTTTTACAGGAAGTCGCAAAGGGGTGCATTCAGGGGCGGACATCCTAGAGAATCCGAAATATCATGGGATTATGCTGTGTGATAATTGATGTTACAATCCTGCCTCAGAAACCCTCCAATCGCAAACGCACTTCAGAATGTCGACTAACATTTCATAAGACAGGTCACTGACTGTAGCAAATGCAATTTGCAGAGAAGACTATAAAAAAGTGGAAAACCAGGAATGGACGTGGTCCGCGATTCGGGTCGGTCTAGCAGCGAGTGGTTTCTGGTTGTCCGGATTTCCCAACTTCTTGCAGCCCTGCTTGCAATTCCTACAAGCCACCACCACAGCCTATCGTAAAGTTGCTGCGCGGACCCCAGAAAATTCCGGCTTATTCTCCTTGCTGGGGTTTGCGACTGCAAATGAAACAGGATTCGCACTAGGGCAATAGTAAGTCGACGCGTAGAGGAAAATGAAAAGGAAAAAACGGGGTTCTGGTCATGTACTTACACTTCCCAATACTCAGGTGGTTCGGCTCCACCTTGTCTGTTCGGATTCGTTGAACTTTCCAGCCACCGCAGGTTCTATCGCAGAGGCATTCGACGATCTTGCCGTCCAGAGACTTCTCCTTAGAGGTGACCTGAGCCAGATGGGCGTTCGGGACGCTGCTACCTCCGAGGAAGAGTTCGCCGACGTATTGACTGATTTCCCTGTAAAGGTCCAGCAAAAAAGCGGAAGTAGTGAGCAACCCACAATGAAGAGCCACTAGCAGCAAGATCAATGGGGCTCCAAATAAGCGTAGCTTTTCCATTCGAATTTATACCAGACACCGAAGAGCCAGTATGAAGCTGGGACCTAAGAGAAAAAGGTCTTCCCAGACAGCCATATAGTGGACGTCACAGTCTTCTAGAAATATATAAAACTATAGAAACTATAAACTATAACTAATAGCTATAACTTAACTATAACTATAAAACTATATAGTCTTCTAGAACTATATGAGTTAGGAATTTGTCGGTTCCTCAAAGCCATCAGCTGTTATAAAGGATAAAATAGGAGGGGTACGCGCTGGCAAAATTAGTGCCTATGGCCGTTCTGGCTGTAATCACACAAGTCTCTACGGTACATGGTCTTATTTTAGAACAGTTGGATTAACTTCCGAATCCAGATCAACTTAGATCAGTTGACGGAGAACAATTTGCCTAAAAGAAGAACTACTCTCCTCTTGCAAATAAGACAGAACTCCTCGCCTGATTCCGACGGAGATAAAAAGCATATTCGGCAAAACTGCATCTCGAAGTCTGGGCTAGGATCGCGGAGACTAATCGCACAGCAAAACGCACTTTGCAGTGAAGAGAGTCGCTGACAAGATGAGCATGTCAATAACTCATTCTGTCATGCCTGCTGTCTTGGCCGGGTGCCAAGCCCGTGCAAGAAATTCTGAAGACTTAGTCCGAACCCATTTCCCTCAAAAGATGGAAGGCAGGGAATTTAGCAACTGGGCTGAAAAGCGACGGCTTTTGATGTTAAACGGACCCCACAACACGTCAGAGGGTGGTTTTTGGAGGAAGTGTATTAACGAAAAGCGTCACGCGTGCAAAACTATGAAGTGAGAGATTGGACTCACACGTTGAAAATCCCCACTGACAAAAAGACTTACGTCTTAAGCTTAACACAAGGCAATGCTAGAGCCGAACAATTGGCCCGTCCTGAAAGAGCATATTACCTATGAAATGACGATAGGAACGGGGCCAACAAAAAACCAGACCTACTCGCATCCCAACCGGACAAAGGATTCGATTTTCAGGGAAAAGGACAAACGGTAGAAGGGTTTCACATACCCGGGTGCTTTTCTTAGGTACACCTTGCAGCGGAAATCAATGGTATTCAGTTCTGGAGGCTTCCACTTCAGGGTTTCAGGACATGTTCCGGGCACATAGAAATCGGCGTTACCGGCGGGTTGGAAAATGAGTCCATCCGTTTCATGCATCAGGGTCTGACGCGTTGATTGCAACAACTGTGAAATGATAAATGCCCGTGTGTATAGAAGTGCTGTCGTTTTGGCAATTACTAAATGCTTTTAAATCGTAAAACTAACCCTTCTTCGGCAACAGTTGCGCAAAAAAATGAAATACACCTCAGTATCAAACAGGGTGATCCGGTAAAAAGGCTTTAAATAGTTCCCTACTAAACGAACGTGAAATAGAAGCAAATAAGGAAGCTGAAGAATGAGACAATAAGTGAGCACTGCTCACCGGTAAACCAATGAATGCGGTCGCAACGAAGTCTGAAGGACTACTCAGTTTACAAAGTCGGTGTCCCTCCCCCCTTCCCCTCCCCACGGCCAATCGCAATGCACAGCAACACTTAACCTGGCCAAATGGCTGTTCCGACATCCGAGGACTCTCATTTCGTACACAGCCATAACGGTCTGTTCAGCTACTCATTGGCTGGAACGGCCCGGGAGGATGCGACTCACTGTAAACGACTTCATGGTGTCATTTGACGTCACCTCTCCCTTCACTTTTATGCCACAAGACCTGCCAGTTTAAAAAGTCAGCAAACTGCCGGAGAGATGCTAAGACGAGAAGGATGAGGATGTGAAGAGGAGACCTCTGTTGACATTCTTAAATGATTTCTCGTGAGGTATTTCACATTCGAGGAGCAGGTCGGAGGGACGTAAGTGAAATCGCCGCTCTCGGGCTTCACCACAGAGGCAGTTTCCCAAACATTAAAGACATTAGTTTTCGCAGCCCCTAGGTTGGCGATACCTTTGCAGTCTAACGGCAGAAAATGGCCTAAGAATTCCTTAATGTTCTGGATTCCGTTTTTGCGGACATCCAGTTCACAATGGAGGCAGAAAGCAAGAACCAATTACTTCCACTGTAAATCATCATCGTCCATCGAAGGTCTAACGGGTTAGTAAAAACCACAGTATGTAGGAAGGCCTTTAGCATGCGCCCAGTCCTAGGCTACAAAAGCGAGTACCCGCTATGACAGAAACGCAGCTGCGTGTGAACTCTATAAGTGGGTAGAAACACACTGCAGAGTCGGGCGACAAAAGATCAGGACTCTGCTACCCTGAACGACTCTTAATGGCTAACGAGTATCCCTACGACTTCGTCGAATGCAGCGGACAGTGTAGGTCGGGCCAAAATCAAGTGATAGAATGACCGACGGTTGGCGAGCACTCCATACATTGACAGTATTTCCTAAGCAGTTTCCTCAGACCGTTGGGGATCGGCATCATTCACCGGTCGGAGTTAGCCATTCGACATCTTATCAAGAAACCTAAGGCACCTTGTCAGGAGGTGAAACAGTAAGCGTCATCTCTCGGGACCAGTGTAACGCCTGAGAAGCTAATTACACTGGAGTGACTGACAAACAACTACTGTCCATTTTAGAGAACACACGCAGGCAGTGAGGAGTCATTGCCTTCTGTGACGGAACACTGCCCAAACTCTGAACACACCTTCGCCTTTCAGAATGTCGAATTCATGGATCAAGGGAACAAGCACGTAGACAGGGAAACAACCTGGGTCAGGCACCTGGGGTGTCCCAACCAACCGTTATCTGTACCTCCCCACAACCTGCTGAATCTTTCGAACCCAGTTCAGTGAACGAAACTGCAAACGCGGACAAAGGCAAAACGTAAATCCAGACACGGGAGGACCTATGCCGGAAGAGGACGTGGCCACACTACAATTCGGCTCGGACAATGACACGGCCTTCATTATTAAAACATCAACTACAGCCCCGACAGACGAAAGAAAAGATAGTCCAAGGGCACAAACAGGATTAGCAGGCCAGTGCGACAACTACTGTCAGTATGGGTGCGGTCTGTGGCCTTCGAAGTTCTAGTGCCGAATGCAGAGTGAGAGCATTTTAATTGACGATCCTCCTCGGTCTTTCTACTCCGACGCGCCAACCGCGAAGATCAGTTCCCTTTTTTAACGTCACGTAACGTGACCGTCACTCCTATGAATACTATGAGGCGCAGTACGGTATCCACCCTACAGGACTGAAGCCTGTTTGTTTTGATATGTCCAAACAATACAACTATTCCTCCGGAGATCGACTTCTCTTTTCGCAGTTAGAGCAATAGGACGTTTAACTCAATAACGCTCGATGACCAAAGAAAGAGGATTCGACTCGGTCAACGTGGGTTTGGGTGAAACTAACTAATGGCCGACACGATTACGATAATTCAGATGCGCATTCGTGGGTCGCGTATGGTTACATTTGTTAGTTATATTCCAAGTTATTCATTTCTGCTAGGCCACTTAAAGTGGAGCCTTGCTAAAACTCTCATTTACGCCGCGTTCTTATGAATGCATTTGAACAAAATCCGTCCCGCCAAAGCTAATCGCATCTCTGTTAATATAAACACAGAAATCTTCACAGCAAACATGTGCACATCCTTTTGTAAACCACCGTTAGATACACGATGGTCAACTGGCTGAAATACCCTCGCATCTATGCATAGATATAAGCCTTTCATTCGCTCAAGATTACTGTATACAACCAGTGCGAACCCCTATTGGGTTATTGTCATGCTAATATAAGCCCCTGGCTAAATTCCCTCTTATCTACTACTTTTCTTTTTCTCATTTTAGTCCCAGTATGCCAATTGTAAGATGAATAAAGCCCTGTTATAGGGTATTCTCGTTCTGACTCTTGCATCCATGTGTTCGTCCTCTCCATCTCGTGTGCTTGCTACGGTCCTAGCTACAACAGTTATATATTTCTGTCTTTCTTATCATTACTCCTAAGTTGTGGCTGTGTTTCGAATAAGACAGATTGTGTGCCTTAAACAGAATAAAGTAAAAGGGCTGAAAAAACCTTGCTAACTCCACACTTCAAAGTAATGCATAAACATCAGAAAATAAATTTAGTTAGATTCATCGCCTAAGACAGCGTATATCCGGGCTGACTTCAGCTTTTGAAGTGATGCGAGTTTCTACTTGACCAAATACGCTGTATACAGCTGGACTAAACCGACGTGTTGGATTTCTAGTCTACAGTAATAATGGCAACCAAAGGGAGGCTGAGCTTGGCATTGGGTCAGTCAGTATCTGGTCAACAGGACTTATGGAAGCTAGTTTCCAAGCCAAACTCGAACATAACCCGTGGTTAATACTGCCTATAATTCTGGAAGTGTAGTTCTACAGACTAGAACGGGCAAGCGGCAACAGTGGTCGGAGAATTTTCACATTCTTACCTCTGCTACGTGATCCAACCGAAAGAAGGGCTTCTTGCGTACAGAGAAGGACTGAGTCGTAAAGTCCACCAGGCCATTATGGCCGGCATCATTTCGCGGCCTCACCACATACTTTTCAATATAATTCAAACGGTGCTCAAAGGGCATGCGACCACATGGATAGCCCTGGATGGTCAGAGCATCGTAGATGAGGAATTTGAAGGGTCTATCAGGAGTATCAAAAGCCACCAACTCTCCGTCGAGGAGGCAGTTCACCAGATGACAAGACGGCTCTGTCAGGAAGTCACTCACGATCCTGCCCTCCTTGCGCGCCTGAAGGGCAGAGTGCAGCCAGCTGGCAGATGGAAAGTGCAAGGTCTCCACCTTGTAGACAAAATTAGCTCGATCTATGAGATAGACCTTCTCCGGGCCGTGGATAAGTAGGAGATAGCGAGTGCCGTCAGACTTGTAGGTGACAGCGTAGGGCCGATCCACTATGAGACGGGCATTCTGTCTGGTCATTGAGACTGGCTGACTGCCCCTGAAACGCGGCGGCCGACTTCGCTGGATGTTGGGAATGAAGAGGGGAATGCTGCGCAGGCTTTGTTCGTTGATACCCTCCAGGGTGGTCGATTCTGTATTCGATGAGGTCGTTGTGACATCATCAACATCTTCCACAGCGACAGGAGTTGAGGTGGTGGCCTTAGGCGCAACAGCACCTAGAGTTAGCAGAACGTCGGCGACTTCGCGAACGTGATGTGCTTCAAAGGAAGTTTGATCCAAGGTCCGAACTCCGGTCACGCCGGACATCAGCCTTGGCTGGCCAGGTGGAGCCGGAAGGTTGAGACGCTCGCGGTGGGATAGTTTAACCTCGGGACCTCCGACAACGTCCCCACCGGAGGATGAAGATGGAGTACTGTCGGAGAGGCGTCTCTCCTTGGAGTCACCATCAGCCTCATCATCTCTGGGACTATCTTGGTGACGGCGCTTGAGCAGGGAGGGTGCATTCGAGTGATCACCTTCCTCTAGAAAATGTGAGCGAAAAATGTTGCTGGTGGACATAAAGGTATCGTTTGTATAGCTGAAGACTAGGCGGCAACATGCGTTTAGAGAAGTCACAAATAATGGAACATCATAAACCGCCTAGGCATAAAAGTTGACAGTGCTAGGGTGGAGTTATTTTATGCGTTTGTCTATTCTCATGTGAATACATAGCCCATATGATTGACAGAAACTGATATTTGGTGCGGTTTTGGCAGATATCGGCACGACGGCGGTGATTATCTATTGGCTGGAACCCATGCTGGGACCATCTGAACAGGGTGAATGCGCATTTCCCCCGTTAGGTTTAGCCGGCCGAAGGCATGAACATGCGAGAAGCAGATCCTATCTTAATTGCTGTTTCATCTTTGTCGGCGCACCAGTAGATGTTGCCGTATGAAAGAACTGAGGGCGTGGCAGGCAAAAAGGGCTGAAGGGGTAACCATGACTGCTTGGCGTGCATAACTGACACAGGAGCTGTAATTCGCACACATGAGGTACACGATCACTCCCTTTTTTCGGGATTTAAGGGGCACACAAAGTGCGTTAAACCACTGAACATTACAAGCCCCTGGATAAAAAAACTCCTTGTCAAAAGGTCGCATGATCTAACTTTCACAAATACCAATATTTCCATATGATCACAACGGAGGATCTGGCTGTGCAGAGACTGAGGAGAGGGGGGTTGCTGTTAAAACTAACACACGAACAGCAGATCGAGTTTGTGCGAAGGATCCGAAAGAGTCTTCTGAAACCGCATTTCCGCATCCGATCGCAATGAGAAGTCGAAAAAAACTAGCAAAAAGGTAATAGAGGAAGGGCTCGAGGGAAAGAAACCGTAGTAATAAGTCGATTTGTCACCTACAAAACCAAAAGATTCTTAATCGATTCCTGTATGCGGGAAAAAAACACTTCAGATCATGTTTAGGTCATGAAAATATACTCTATGTAGACGAAGACTGAGCATTAGACAGGGATAACAACTGGAGAATTTACATGATGATAACGCCAGAGTACACACTGGATAAGACAATTTGGAGTAGTTGCCGTATTTTGTTCGCTCGTCGTAATGAATTACGGCCAGGACTATCAGAGGACAGCAGCGAATTTCGTGGGACTAATTTCATAGTGAGAGTGACTTGCAATATACTTACCCCAGTTCCTTACCGGGCACAGCACTAACCAGTGGCAAATCGATATAAAAATGGCCGAAGATGGGTGTAGGGTTGAAATGATGCCTCCCTCCGAAGGTGCCCAAACAGGGTTATTTCCTCTTAACAGACCTGACGCCAATCACTTGGACATCGCGTCACTGAGAGGTGACTTAAGGCTATAATAAGAAGGGGCCATTGCAGAGTGGTCCAGAAGAACGCTGGTCCACCAGTTGGAAGCCTTCAAGCGTCATGACGTTTTAAAAGCATGCCACTGAAGACCCGATAGGGTGAACTGACTGACTTGACACAAATTTATCGTCTCCCGTATATTTGCCCTCCGTATAAGCCTGACGCAACAGCATCGCCATTTTTGAAGACCCAAGCACCTAGCTGCGACTCAGGATGATCCCTGCAAACATTTGGGACTTCTCACGCACTAAACATGATGTCATTGGTGGCGCATACAGAGACGGTTAACTGTACCAGTATTTTGTTTTGGAATTACGTGTGTCATGTAGGGCATACATCAGTTTTGTTCGAAAATATGGCGTTTTGATTGCGAATTGCAAATTAACCTACAGTGGATTTGCTCTCTTGAAAAGTTGACCGAAATTTTGAACTGAGTTTTCAACTCCAAAAGATTGCTGAAGAAGGGTTACAATACTAAACATCTGTAACATTATCTCAAGGTAATTCAGTTGCTCCGGGATGTTGGCTTCTGGACGGACTTCTTCCGGGTCGCCTGCAAAAACTGCGCTCTGTAAAAAAACGACTACCCAAGCAGTATAGATTTTACTCATGGATTTCCGATGTACTTATAAATTCAAATATATTTCAGGGGAAAGATGTATAAAAATATTTATCCTTTTACCCATTTAGTAGAAAATTACGTCTACTTCGAATTTTGTACTTGATGAAAGGGTATAATACGGTTTTTAAAAACTTTTTTCGATTCCCGTGTAATTTTAAACCCGACCTGCCGTTTTTCTAGCATTCAGCGTTTCCAGACTATAAGCTGTATGATTTTTTATATAGTATATTTAGGGTGACAGGCAATGCCCTTGATGACCCTACTGAAAACGGCACATGCAATGTTAATGTTAAACACACATGTTACTAAAATGTCGTCAGTAACATATTCGTTTGTAGAAAACGTTCTACAATGTGGAACTGCGAAGGTTACGGCAGACGGTCCTTTCTACGCACATCTGAGATCATAAGTGCAATTATGTACAATCCGCACAAAATGTGGTCATTTATGTAGTTCGCGGGAGAACGTTTCATCAAACGTGCAGGAGCGCGTTACACAGGGAGTGCAATCAGGAAATAAAGTTCATGGCTGGGCGCAGATGGTCCTGCAGCGTACGGAAAATCACGCACTTCTGTATGCTATTAGGAGACCATATGGGGTTCCTGAAATTTAGCTGTGGATTTGAGCCATGTCTTGAACTTTACAAGCAATATTAGCAAATGCAGAGACACGATGTTTCATGACCGAGAATTTCATGGTCTTGAAAAATCTCGAAATTAGAAACTTTTTAAAGTCGAATTAAGTGTAAGATTCGACGAAGACTTAGTTTACTATCAAATGAGTAAAACAATGAATATTTTCATGCATGTTCCCTATTAAGTATATTTGAATTTATAAGGGCGTCTGAAATCAATGAGAAAAATTCGCACAACGTAAGTAGTCATTTTTGGCGGAGTGTAGTTTTTCAGAGGACCGAAAACAAGTTCGCTCAAAAGCCAACATCGCCAAGTAACTGAAATATCTGGGGATTAAGCTGCATGGTAATTAACATTACAATCCTATTTAAGTAATCTTTTCGAGTCGAAAACGCATTGTAGAATTTCGGTTAACATTTCAAGAGCTAGCACATCTACTGTATCTCTGCATTTATTAATGATGCATGAAAAGTATGCCACATTGTTCAACTTCACTGTAAAATTTTATGAGCCCCATATAGTATCTCTTTAGTGTATAGAAATTGGTGATTTTCCTCACACGGAAAATATTCAGTTAGTACATTGGGAACCCTGCACGACAGACCGAATTCAGTATTATTTGAGAATTTACGTTTTTAAAAATCTAATTATACTCTTCCTTCAGGTACAAAGTGCAAAAAGGACGCATTCCAGAAGACGAAGATGCGATCACTGGAACAAGAAATTTATTGGCCTGACTTTTCGGATCCTCACACGAGCCCATCATCAGAGACAGTCGCAGACATGACGCACTTACTACCAAACGAGTATATGAACGAATATATTTTTGCATGTTTTCTATGAAATATATTTGAATTTATACGGGCGTCGAAAATCATTATGAAAGATTCATACCACTTAGATAGTCATTATTTCCAGAATGTAGTTTTTGCAGGCGACCGGAAGGACATTTAAAATAGTTCGGGATTCTGCTGCAGGATCATTAATACTACAACGCTACTTAAGTTAGCCTTTCGAACCGGTGAAGGTTAACTGCTGGCACAGTAGTTTTCCTACTGGAAACGTCTTCGTAACTTATGTCATCAAGAGCCCCTTTCCTTGATGTCACAATGAGCAGGTCAGTTATCAACAAATAGGATCAAAATAACACCTGTGTCCAAGTAATGTCAAGCTGGCAGACTGACTGTAAGTCTTCTGGGAAAGTTATTCGGCAAGAGAAACAGCACATGCCTATGGCACAAAGCCCGGGTCCTGTGGACTTTAGGCTATGGTATGCTCAACTAACTACAGCCAAAGGCGGCCTCCACCCTCCTTGACTATCATGTCGTTTGGTTTTGCCTGGAACTCATACCTACTTAATCCGCGACTTCATTAGCAAACAACGCGATAAGCATGCAGCGTCGGAGGTAATACGAACCGAAATGCAAAACGAGTCGATGCACAATAAATCAAAACGGGCATCTGCTTTGACCTCCGGGATCGGAGTACCATAGCAGGTACACAAAAACTCGTGCTGTTCTGTATATTACAAACCAAACAAAGGCAGACATCCTCACAAAGTCTTATTTACTAAAACAATCGCCTACAAGATCTTAGATACCTACCAACGAGATACCGCTTTGCGAATCCCCTTTTCTGCAGAAAGTTGCTTCCTTAGACCTACCAATCTCTACATCAATTCCCTCTCTTTTGCAATACTGTCTACTACCCATTTGGTTACTTGGTATACAGAAAAGGTGACTGTCGATTGGAGAAATGTCAAGAGAATGTGGAGTGTGAGATGCAATTTCTCATACCAATACATTCATTTTTTTACCAGGCAAGTCTCGCAGCATGAGGATTTGAATTGCCCTGCAAGAATAACACCTTCCGATTAGTTAGTCTCGACCGTTTCTAAGACAACATATCCTTTACACGTTCTCTTTGTATTGAGCGGGTCTCGGTCGTAATTGTTCGGCCTTCGTCGACAAACCCCTAGTGGACGGTGCTGACAACTGTCTACTATACACATACCACAATCCTCTAGGAGCGCAGCGGCGCCTTGGAAATGTGTGCTATTTGACCACTTTATGACAGTTAATGTAACGTTTGCTTGCTACTACAGTAAAGAAATCACTGTTTCGTCATTTACTTTAGAAAATTCCGAGAATTATTGACATGGTAATCTTACTCTTTTACCAGCATCCCGCAAATTTCCGTCGTAAATCCCAGAGGGCTTTCACGAACATAACCAGAGGAAAACTGCTTAAACCACCTCTGTGCCGTTCGTCCTTTTATAATGGTAGTAGACTTGCACAGCATCTATCGCACCTCCTCCTCCTTCCTCATTTGGACCCGGTGTCCAGACAAAGTCATGAAGACCGGAGGCGCGGGAGGCGCAGGCGGATGGCACGGTCTAGCGCACACCTTGGCGCTCCACTCCACACCCCCTGCTCTACACAGCGAATGACCAGGATTTTTAACTAACAGCAAAAATTGGGGGCGGCTGGGGCCTCACTATGCGCAGCCATTGCGTGCAGCCGGACCTGCCACAGCGCACCGAAATGTTGGCATCTGTTGTGGTGTGCATTCCGATAACGCCTGCTAGAATCAGATATGGCCCCCGTTTTGGTCCAGCACATCTACCAGGTGGACCGTTTTGGGGGGGGGGTGGAAATTTTGACACACACATATCTTACGACACATATCTTTGACCTAACTTTAGACTCGTAAGTCAAATATGGTCGGATTACACGCTAGTCAAAGAACACTATAAAATGAGAGGAAAATCTCAACCTACGAGGCAATGACATAACAAGGTGGTCCAATTAACTGACGCCTACCTGTGCTACGTAAAATATATAAAACACATGAACCCAAACAGTCTCACTAAGATGTGCCAAGTTATTGGGTCCAACTTCGACGAAAACCTCACGTACTTTTTTGGTTACACCATAAATCGGATAAGAGGATTCAGTTACCCTAACCCAACCATCTGTATCTACCAAACGAAAACAACGGGGATTCTCGATCGTCGAACAAATATTATATCTTCGCTGACAGAAGCTAGCTACAACAGTTGTCTTGCTTACCAAAGCACCAATCAGGGAGAGGTGGTGCAGCCGGACAGTCATCTGGATCGCCGTACCTTTCAAACAACTCCTTCAAGTAATCCGCCTTGTAGATGCCGGGTGGTCTGGCCTCGGCGAACAGTTGGAGAGCGCATTCGAGACTGGTAGAACAAAACCAGGAAAGAGGGGGGATGCCTCAGGGGAGAAAATCCAAACGTCATGCCTGCCGAAAAAAAGAACGGGTGAGGACTAACCTGAAGTTTCTTTCCTCAACAAGGTAGGCGGCGATCAGGAAACCGGTCCGATTAAATCCGTGAGTGCAGTGAACACCAATTTTTTTGCCCTCTCCTGCCTCGTTCTCTTCAAATTTGTTGACCAGGCTGATAAACAACTTCACTTGTTCCAGCGTCGGCGTCTCCTCATTGCCTTTGCAGGCAATCTTAACGTACTTGCATCCACGATTTTCAATTTCCCGGCGGTTGTAAAAGCGCGAGCTCTTGGTGAGGTCGATTATCAGCCCAAGGCAGGCCTAAACAAAGAGAGACCATTATCACGCAAAGACACAGAACCCGAGTTCTAACTCGCTCTAGAAAGTTTAAAAAATAAAGATTAAAGATGGATTAGCACGACAGCAGACGCACCGGCTTTACGTATTCGAAGAGGTTGTCCGGTTCAAAAACATCTTCCTGGTCAATAACTTGGCTAAATTTTGAGTCCAGCGGGGTTTTGCAGGGGATGAAAAGATCCAAGAGCATGCTGCCCACGCGGGGGCACTTGAGCCACCGCGGCGGGAGAAAAGGTGTCCGACGCCTATCCATGGCGTTGGAGGGTCATCTAGAACGGCGGAATTCCTATAAACGTCAGTGACTCAGCGCAAATACTGACAGTGGTGTAAGAGAGATGTCGCATCAAAAGAATTTCTTCGGTGCTAAGATCGCAACAAAGCAGCACGTGTGTACTCCAACGATAGCGCAAAGCCATTCAAAAAGGATTCGGAGGAATAAAAGCAAAGTGAATTCGTAGTCACACCTCGGCTATCAATTTACGGGGTAAGGTGTTCATTTGGAAATCAGGAGGGAAGAGATCCTAGGTCTAATAGTCTAATCTAAAAACGAACGAGCGTACATCTAAAAGCGAGCAAGAGTGCAAAACCTGGGGAATTTTAAACGCTAATTAACGTGGCTTTCGATTCAGCTCTTAATTCTACACACTAGCAATACCAAGCGCTGGGACGACCTTAAGGCCTAAATATGGTGGGACATTTTTGGTAGATATGCCTGGTATGGGAAGAGAGGGGAGCGAGATAAGTACTGTGGGTATAAATTACGGCTGTGCTCTCAAGTACCTCTCGGAAAATGACACAACAGGGGGAATTTGAATGAGAAAACTTATTCGGGGAACGAAGTAAATGAACACGGCCTATTAAGCGGATGGAGGCCCGCAATGATGGTGGTCACCTGTTAGTTAAGCTGTGGGCTAGCCAACATATCCACGGGTTTTGGAAAAGAGAACGCTCCCGCAACGAAAGCTAACTGTAAAGTACAGTCTTACGGGTCTGACGAATGAACAACCGTGGATCATGCAAGGGCGGAATCTTCAGGCGTGGCTGGTCACCGACCTGAAAAAAACAGCTAACTAGGAAAAAATGTCATCAGTTATAGCCCAATGAAAGTACTGTCTAAAGAGCCAAGACTTAACCAGACTTTGGCAACCGGATAGCTATGGTCCTGGCGTTGTGGGTGAATTAGATGATGAGCAATAACGCCCGTATACAGCGCAATGATACAATTACTAAAGTATGTGTAGATGGTGTCAAAATGAGTGATGCGAGAGACTGTGCGCCCTCCGACTCAATGATAGTAAGATCGATTAAAAAGAGTGGGACGTGCATAACGCCAAAGGCAACTCCAGTCTTCCTAATATTCGTTATCAGAAAACCGATGCAAAAAGGGAGGTGCTTTCTGATCTTGATAAGATAGCATGACGGTTGTGGACGACATCGAATTGAAAAGCGTGAAAAAAACTGAAAGACGGTACCACTCACTTACTTGATAAGCAAAATTCTGAGAGTGAGGGTTTGAACTGTCTCACAACGCAAGGGACCGGGAAAAACAACAGACACAGCACAGACCACAGGCTTTTTGCAGCTTGACTGAGTCCGCACCTCAAAGAGAGCCGGAATGTCATGAGACCCTAGAAATCGAATGACCGCAAGCTGAGAGGCGAATAACCATTCGGCCAACCTATTCGAACCCTCAAAAGCAGTCATACTCTGACTGCCGGACCTAAGAAGCTGCGTTAAACTCAGCCCAGCAAGATTGATGGGCTAGCTAAAGATGAGAATAATGCACCACGCCAGTCCTTAAAATCTACTTGAACAAAATTTCAGGTATCCAAGGCTCAATTCTATCAGGTAGTGTCACAGCCGTCCCACAACAGAACTCGTCGGAAAATGTGAAAGGAAAGTTCTAAACCCATAGATTCTGATATAAGTCGGTCTAATGGATCAAATGAGTGGCAGAAACCATTAAAGCTTCACTGGTTATACCTCACCTATCCTAACTGAGGAGGCCCACTGCTGTTCCGGCCAGGGCGTGCTATCGATTTGCGCATGAATTGCATATGTTGAGGCAGACTTCCACGGGATCTACCTCATTCTGTGTCAGCGCGCACTAAGCGCTGATAGCAAGGCAAAGTTAGAACTACCAAAGATGAACGCGGATGCAGTCGTTGGCAAAATTAAACCCTCATCTGCGCGTGCCGTTCACGACCTGGCCCTTATTCAAACGTCCCTAGTTTCATCAGGGGTGTCTACAACTAGATATGAGTAATTGTGCTGCAAACATTGCAAACCGTTCTGACGAGTAACTCACGATAAATATGTTCAAAGAAGTACTTGTTCGCTCCCTTTGTACACGAGTGTAGTTTCCGCAAAATTCGAAAGTTTGCTTAGGACCTATTGTGACAACCCTAGGAACAAGATAAAGGTCTAAGAGTCATAGTCAACCACCGAGGGTGTCTGATAAGACCGTTCGATGTCGTCTTTACTGTTTAAGATCATATTGAAAGTGCACCTGACAATAATTCCAAGATACCTCAAATGCGTGTGTGTAGATAGTAAGTTATTGAAAAGCTGATGAGTGGCACTTGCATATGATAGTACTCTCACCCGCAACATCCCAAAAAATTAAATAACATAGCCGTCGATAACGCGTAAGGGGAACGTATAACCCTCTCGGACCCCATGAAGTTCCTCTTCTGTAACTGGGCCCATACTACTCGGAATATCTTATCTGTGTAAGCGAAAGGTCATAGTTATCTGACCGCCCTCATGACGGAAGTCAGAGGCTGATTTCAGACAGTAATGAAATGGGAGCATGGATGGTAATGGAACATAATGAATGCATTAAATTGCATCCTTCCTAAGATCGGACTATAGTAAGTGGCCAAGACTGCAGCACAGGTGTTCAGTTCGTAGAGTTGTATTAATAGGAAACTAGACTACATCACATGGGAGCCGCATGCGTCCACCTACCCTAGATGCGCGATGGGAGGTGGGCAGATCTGACTGGCCTCGGAAGCCCTACGGTTAGGATAGCGATGACTGACGAGAGATAATAACCCAAAACGCCCATTCAAGGGTTACTTTCTTTGATGGCAACTACTCGACTAGAGCGTGTTGTGAGTGTTTTCAGGAAGAAGTACTGATCTGTATATTCTCTGCCGATAAGGCAATGTTCTGTAGTGGATAAAATCAGCTAATTGGAACGATATTTGCTGGGATCAATCAACAGTGAAGGAGGAGTGTAAGAGACTGCGAGTCCTTGAAAAAGCGAGAAGTATTAGGACAGAATGGAGTTAAATCTCTGGGTGGGTTAGCAGGCACGCCTCGTTCTCGCTCAAAACCCTGTGATTAACGGCACGATAGCGTAGACACTAATCACAGAACTGCAGTTCCAAGCTATTTACGACATGACTATTTTACGGCAAACTGTTAACGGAATAAACATGAGCCAGATTAATCCGGTTTAGGTTATGTCCGATACAAGAACGGCAACCATTAAAAGCACAATGTTCACAATCAACTATGTTAGTGGTAGAGGGGATGCAGTAGTTTGTGCGATGACGAGATTGATGGATAAGGCGATATAACTAGAGGCAGGATGAAGGGAGGACTTGGGGGAATTCTCACACAGAACAATAGTGAGACTAGTGTGCATAATTTGTGTTGGGCAAAAAGTTTCGAAAACAGCCCTTCGGCTGCTATAGGGGCAAATTCGTTATATTTTCGGCTTGGAAGGAAGGATGACCAACTTATTCATACAGCAACATTGGCCGGCCTCCAAAACGTGTAGTGGGCGAGGAAAGTATTAGATGCATTGCAGTAGGCGTGCTTCAATGCTAACCTTTCTTACGGCTTAAAAGGGGAGCAGTAAACAAGTAGACTGTTAGTGGAAAGTACAACTGTAGCTATTGGGAAAAAGTACAGGAAAAGTGGCATGAAGATATTCTCGGAGGAAAATTTTACATGTATACATACAGAGCCCGTTCCCCTGTCGGTTTTCGATCGGGAATATACAATGGTAGGGGGGCGCTCACCGATTGTTCATACGGAACTCACTCGTTCCGCCGTGCCTTAAGGGCTCTCTCTCGAGCCCAACCAGCAGCCGCACAGCGGCGCATGATATATAGACAGAATGATATGACCGACAAAGACAAGGGAGACTGGAATGGCCATTTCTGGCTTATTGGCCGTCGTCAGCCAGCTCGGGTGTTCCACACTTCGGGCTTGGGTATGGCTGGCTGACGACGGCTAATAAGTCAAAAATGGCCATTCCAGTCTCCATTGTCTTTGTCGGTAATATCATTCTGCCTATATATCATGCGCCGCTGTGCGGCTGCTGGTTGGGCTCGAGAGAGAGTCCTTAAGGCAAAACGGAACGAGTGAGTTCCGTATGAACGATCGGTGAGCGTCCCCTACCACGTCCGAAGACGACTTGGGTAACCAAGATCGAAAATTTACAATAAACCTTGTTAATCTTTCCCAAAGAGCTTATTTCTTTCAAATATACTGACAAACGGAACATACTCATCTCGGCGCGTTTTGGGGCTCGGTATAAAACCTCGCAAGCGATTAGTTGTAAACGCAGGAGGTTAAGACAAAGACACGGGTGACTGGGTGGCCATTCCTGGCTTATTAGCCGTCGTGAGCCAATCTTACCTGGTCTCAGGTCTGCTGGCACATGCCGTTAGAATCCATGTTTTTTGGTTATAAAACGTCAATAAGTCCAACGTTCCAACCAATGAGCCAAAAACGCATTGTCCTGTCGGCTGCGATCGAGAATATTAACTGGTGTTGGAGGTGCGTTTACCGATCGGGTTACAGTACATGCTAATTACTTTGTGCGTTTGGGCACAGTATAGACGTGAGACAAAAACTACCTGAAATTACCTTAGACTCTGAAAGTAGCAATGTATCCGCATGGAGGACTATTTAACACAGTATGACTGCAGCCTCACTGACGCCACCGTCCGCAGCGCATAATTGTGCACAATGTACCCGACTCCTACATGAGAAACTCCTAGCGCCAAAGGCATTGTTCGCCTAATTTAACACTTCCAAACTGCACGTCTGTTGCGATTTAACTGAGTCAACTACAATCTGGCAGTGGTGGCAGTCGCTGAGGCGTCCGCTTTGGGGACTTCAAAATAATTGTCAACAGATACATATTTAACTATCTATACAAATAAATACTTTTAAAAATTTGTGCTAAAAACCCCGATTTATCTAACAAAGTTGAGGACATGGTGAGACGAGCTTCAATCCGCAACTAGACAAAAGTCTCGGGAGTACAGAGCCGGCTCTATAGCGTGCTTTATAACAAAAAGCAGTATCACTTTCCCGTATTTAATTCATGTACACGATGTAATGGAGGTCAGGGAGGGGTGGAATAGGTCTGAAAGGCCTCCTAAGCGTTCGTGTGCACATAGTGCCTAGGTAATGAGAACTCCATGAGCACTACTAGCACGTGGCAATTCCGTGTTAACACTCACACGAACGGAGGCGCACCAATATTGTTACCTACTGATTAAACCATTATAATAAGAATGCTGGCACTGCACTTAAAATATTTCACAAGGTTATAATTTCTCATGCTGACTTCTGATAACATCGAGACCATAATATCCTCTGCTAGCGTATTATAATAAGAAAGGCAAAACCATAAACTGTTCTAAAAGATCCGAGAATGACGGGAGAAGATCAAACAGATTGCAAAATATGCTGCTCTATAGCATACACATCAAAAGGAGCAGAAAACAGTCGAATCAGACAATTGACAGGATCTGTTGATTTTTCCAACTCTGTTTGAGCTTATTAAAACTGAAAACGCCATTTCCTCGGGGGCTTCGTAATTTTCTTAGTTATTGCTGTGATTTTCTTCTTCAAATTTGGCCATCTTTCCCTAATTTCGATTAAAAATTTCAATTACGTCTCAGAAAAGAGAGTACCCTCAGTTTAAAATTTGCCACAGTCTTTAGCCGGCTACTTGTGTATATAAAAGGAGACTTTAAAATAATCACCGCCAATAAAGGGTCAGGTAGTGCTCTAAATAGTGCGTAAATGGGACCTTTGTTCCTCTTTCGTCTGAGAAAAATTAGAAAATAAGTGGGGATAACTCAGCGTCAGAAACGAAGAGCAGAATTGTTAAAGCTTAAAACACAACCAAGACAAGCAAAAGCGAATTGAAAAATTCAAACCACACTGAGCATGAAAAGGAATGGCATTGTTACGTCTGTTTACAGTGTCTGTCGCAATAACCTCTGCCAGACTCATGCTGGGGCCACAAATAACCCCAATTACTGGAATTGCTATGCACATTCATTCGGGTAAAACAGAATTGCTTAACACCAGTCATCACTGTTATCCTCTGCACTGTCGTCAATACTTCTTGCTTGCGTGCTGCGAAGCACGACTTTTTCACTTGAAATTTTCGGAACTTGTCTCTATGAGGAAGCGGTAATCCGATAATTAGTGTCGCGCTTTGAAATTCGGCATGGTCACTGTTGATTTGTGGAAACAATAATATATTTTCATGCGAAAAGGGAATTTTTCGTGGCTGGCTAAGTGAAAATATAAACTGTGCCACATTAGCCGCCTACACTTAAATATCTTTATTTTCGTTTACACGTTTCCTGAGTTAGCTCACATATTTCTTGGCTTGCTGTGGACTCAAAATATTCCTAAAACTATCGACCCAGTCTCTGCAGTATTGCAGGACCCCGATTCATGCACATATAATTGTGGATAAAGATTCGAGATCCCGATATTGTGTCGCGTTCATCATCCCCAGAAGAAGATGAAGAAGAAGTGAGTGAGCATTTATGTACCAAGTTATATTTGAATTGACGTTTAGAAACCCTCTTGTTTCCATCACAAGATTAATATTTTGACTGTTCTTACTAACGTTGGTTGCTTCAGCCATGCTACCTGTCTCGTATTATATCCGTGCTCGAGGCACAAACTATGGCCTGGCCGATCGCCTCCGATTAGCGTTGACCTCTCCGCAATTGACCGCCGGTGGGCTCGATTCACTTGTTAACTCTTTGCTGCCATCGTACTTGTTGACGAGTCTGCATTCTTGTCGGCCTCCCCCTTGTCATATAACGGACTGATCAGTTGTTAGCGCTCATGTTCTTAATCTGAAAATCGTGGCCGTCGCGGTGGGGTGGCGTACCATGCTGGCCACATGACCCCGCCTGGCCATTACACTAATTTCCGCTCTCATCGGCTGTCGGCCACGCGTGACTTTGCTCGACTGTCCTGATGGCCTTGTCCGCACTGACTGGAGCCTTGTGTGTAGCGCCTGGTAGGCGGAATGCAGATCTATGGCTGTGTTAATTGTGCCAGTCGGGGACCAAATTCGGGCATCAGTCTGGCCAACTTATCCTTGGCTCGGCCGATTACCCTTCCCTTCTCAAAGGCAAACTTATGGTTCTTATTTTGTACGTGGCCATAAACCATAGACTGCTTGTCCTTACGGTTTATTGCAAGCTGGTGCTCATGCAATCTTTTGCCAAGGCGTTGGACCGTTTCCCCAACATAACTCGCAGCACAGTTCTGGCATTGTATGCTGTAGAGCACCGCTGATTGTTCTGCCAGTGTTAGCGGATCTTTGGGCGTCATTAGTTGCTGTCTGATTTTTGATATGTGAAAAACGTATCAGAGGCGATAGCATGAATTCTGAAGCCGTTCGAGATCAGTAAAATATTAACACTTCTAATAATGATGATATTAATTTATATTCAAGACAAGTAGGTTTCCGTTCATCGCCTGCCACAGACAACAATCAAACAGCAAATAATGAGGCCCAAATACCTTGCTGGTCCAATGTTTAAATTTGAAGTAGGGGCGACGGGGCCCTTGGCACCGGTGTGCGAATTTGCGAAGTGGAGCACTGATACGAAATTTGCAAGTGAGTATACAGTGGAGGTTGTCCTTCTCTACAGCATAGCCTTTGGGAGGCTACAGAATGCGTATTATGGGAATGGTGTTAAAACAACATGAATCGCATTACGTCCAGCTGATTTTTGGAAAGCCGAACACCTCGAAAGCTCGTGGAAAGTGAAATTCGAAACTGATTTGGAACAACGCGTTTCGGAATCATAAAGTATGCCGACGAGTATGCCTGCTGGGGTTTGGAAGGCACGTGCCCAATTTGGATGGATTGGGCTAGTTTGGAATGGTACAGACATGGATAACTAACGCTAAGTTGTTAAAAAAAAGCAATCTGGACGCATTTGTATACCTTTTTGGACAATATATAGATCGCATTGACTATATATCCTGCAGATAACGACGACTCTTTTCTGTTGAGTTTGCGGCTTTATTTTTCATGTGCTTTTGGGCGGTTCAGAAATTTCCACGTTGGTTTCGACAACTGTTCACTAAATAGCTCGGTGCCACTTTTTGACTGCCTATGTTCTAAATATCTGCTCCACTGTCAAAAGTAGATGTGGTCGACAAAACAAAGATCCCCAATCAAAAGTCAGGGAAGACGGCTTGAGTTGGGCAACCTTTACTGCCTGAGGAAGTGCGTACACATGGGCTCTGTAGGCAGTCGCCGCGAATGCACTCCAAGCAAACAGTTGCCTGTGTCTGCCTTTGAGGTGTCGTGTCCCAGCGCGTGTGTGCGTCCTTCGTTGTCTCCGCGTCCGCCAGCCAATCAAAGTGGGGACAGCGTTTATTGCCTTCGAGCACTCGTGAGGCCAGTGACAAGCCTCGGTCGTGCCAGCAGCGTATTGAAAAGGAGTATGAGGCGGACAGGAAAACAGCGTGGCAAAGGCGCAGGACGAGGAGACGCGAACTGCCACAGTACCCCCCGTCTAGGCCGAAGGCGGCGCGTAGCGATGCCGAAGGAACTGTTAATGATAATGATAATTCTATTTAATACCACTTTACAGACATTGTCAAGGAAAGCGTTAAACACTAATCCGACCAGCAGTGAAAAAAACTCCTGTGGTAAAGGAATAAAAATATAGTTGATGGTGGTTTTATGATTTGGGGGATTCAGGAGAAAAAACTGCTGGCGGCGAACATTCGAGCGTCAAGAAGGGGGGGGGGGTTGCACGGTATCGGACATTATCGGACGTCAATTCCTTTCATGAAGTTGGGGATAGTCAAAGTAGAGGCGTTAAGGAACAGCTGTCGCTGTTGGCCAACGAAATTGTCCATGGTGAGACCGGCCATAATGTTCAGAGACCACAAACGCCATCGCTACCGTACAGTCGTTCGGTGGATTCAACATCTAAAATTTTTGGGAGCTTTTCTTAATGCAAAGATCGAGTAATAGTTCTCTTAAATAAAGGATAATTTTGCAGATTTTTCACACGCATGGGTAGTTTATTCCAAATAGCAATTACATTTACAGAATAGAACCGACGATATTTAACAGTACGTGCCAGAGACAGAAATAAGAAGACCTCATGGTGACTGTTACGTCGTGGGTGGATATGATGTCTTAAAGAAGTGAGTGGGTTAAATATGTGATTATATACGAGTTTAAATAGCAAAATTAGTCCCTTTTGTAATCTACGGAACCATAAAGGATCAAGGCCCGTAAGTTGGCAACGTGCTTGGTAAGACAAATGTCGGTGTTCTGGAGGTAAAACTCTCTTGGTAAAAAAAGAGATGAACGGATTCTATTTTCTTCAGCTCAGTAGCACGCATGAGGCTAAATGAAAACGAACAGTATTCCACACCAGGTCTAACGTACATGTTGAAATGGGCGCATTCTAATGTCCCTAGTTTTGAAGTTTCGGTGTCTAATAAACATGAGTAACCAAACGGTCAGGAAAGCGAACATGGCGTCCACTACAGGTGATATATACAGGGGGCAAGGGGTAGAGTGAGTATGGCTCGCGGTTACAGTGTTGTTGGTTGATGAAGGAGTGGTTGCAGTTGTGGATTGCGGACATGGGGGACAAAGGAAGTACACGAGACGGAGGGGTAGAGGGCAAGTAAGGGGAAGGGCAAGGCAGTGAGCAGGGTGAATGAGCAGGGGATAGGGAAGATGGAGGAACAGGGGTTAGGGGTCAGTACATTTTTGTCCTAGTGACCGGTCCGGCGGCTCCTCTGCAACAATAGCCTTGACCCGATCGGCACTGACCACGTCCTTCTTGTGACTGCGAAGAATCCGGAAGGTCTTGGTGTTGCGCGCGAACACTCGGAACGGTCCTTTGTATAGTGATTCCATCGGTTGGCGCTTACGGTCACACCGGACGAACACATGAGTACACTTGTCCAAGTCTTTTTCGATATAAGACTCAGTCGTTGGAGTTCGAGGTGGAACCGGGGAAAGCGATCGCACAAACTGCCGACAACGGTGCAGAATGTTGTCAGGAGCCTCGTCGACCCCGCGAGAGGTTGGGGTGATCATCTCGCCAGACAGTCGGAGGGTAGTGCCGAAAACCAATTCAGCTGCGCTACAGCCCAGATCCGACTTCAGAGCTGCGCGGATGCCGAGGAGCGCAAGAGGATGGTTGTCCCACCAGTTTCCTGGGTCTTCTACGCCACGCAGGGCGGTCTTTAGCTGGCGATGGAAACGCTCAACCATACCGTTGGCAGCTGGATGGTAGGCTGTCGTCCGAATACGTGTGCAGCCAAGGAAATTGAGTAGCGTTTGGAAGAGTTCCGACTCAAACTGGGCACCACGATCAGTCGTAACCGTGGATGGGGCACCTAACATGGCGATCCAACGACTGACGAAGGCATTCACGATGGTTCCAGCCTGCACATTCGGCAAATGAATAGCATCAGCCCAGCGGGTACATCGATCGACACAGGTAAGGAGGTGGGTGAAACCATAGGATAGAGGATAGGGGCCTACGACATCCACGTGCACATGGCTGAACCGTGCGTCTTGACTGGGGAAAGTGACTGGTGGGGACTTGTTGTGACGCTGCACGTTGTTGCGCTGGCAGCTCAGACACGACCGAGCCCAAGCTTTGACGTCCTTGTTCATGCCAGGCCAGACAAACCTTTCCGAGAGGAGCTTTTGAGAGACTTGGATCCCATGGTGGGAGAGTCAATGCTGAGTTTGAAATACGACTCGAGGTATCGAGGCGGGCACGAAAGGGCGATGAAAGGGAATTGAGACGGCACAAAGTATGGTACCAGAGCCGGTGGTCAGAGGAACGTCTTTGAGTTGGAGACCACTAACAGACTCGTCACCAGGACAACCGACTCGCTGTTGCTCAGCTGCCATGGCGCAAAGATCGATCCCATGAGAGAGTTGGAGGGAAAACAGTGAGGGTCTGGACAGCATATCAGCCACCTCATTCTTCGTACCATCAATTTGGAGGATGTCGGTGGTGAATTGGGAGATGTAGTCCAGGTGGGCGATTTCCCTCGGATTGTACTTGTCGGAGTGGGAACGAAGTGCAAAAGTCAACGGTTTGTGGTCAGTGAAAACAGTGAAGTCACGACCTTCAAAGAAATGCCGAAAATGCTTCACAGCCAGGCAAATGGCAAGTAGTTCAAGGCCAAAGGTACTGTAACGTGTCTCAGCTGGTAAGAGCTTTTTGGAGAAAAAGGCAAGTGCTCGAGTCGAACCAGCAAGGTGTTGTTGAAGGACTGCACTTACGGTTACGGTCGAAACATCTACCATCAGAGACAGCTGAGCTTCGGAAGCGGGATGCGTGTGTAAGGTGGCGTCGGCAAGGGAATTCTTGATTCTCTCAAAAGCAGTCAGTGCTTCACCAGTCAGCTCGAGGGGACCTTTGGGACCAGAAAGCATGTTGGTGAGCGGTAACATGAGGTCAGCACAGTTCGGTAGGAACCGGCGGTAAAAATTGACCATGCGGAGGAATCGCTGAAACTGACGCTTTAAAGTTGGAGGAGTAAAATTACGAACTGCTTCAACATTAGAGAAGAGGGGACGAAAACCTTCAGAGTCGACCTGATGGCCGACGAACTCGAGCGAAGGCCCAACCAACACGCACTTGGAGGGGTTGATGACAACGCCAAACTTGTCGAGGCGGTCAAACTCCAAGGCAAGATGCTCTTTGTCTTCTTCCTCATTCCGGCTGGCCACCAAGAGGTCATAAATGTAGGCGTACACAAAGGGTAGGCCACGTAAGACATGGTCGATGAACCTCTGGAACGTTTGGGCGGCATTACGAAGACCGAACGGCATGCAGATTAACTCGAAGAGACCGAAGGGTGTGGTGGCGGCAGTTTTAGGGATGTCCTCAGGAGCGACTGGAATCTGATGAAAAGCATTCACCAGATCAATCTTCAAGAAAATCGCTTTGCCAAAAAAGCTCCAGCAATGTACTGAAGATGAGGCACTGTGTTCCGATCAGGAATGGTAGCGCTGTTGAGGGCTCCATAGTCGTCACAGGGTCGCCAGTCGCCTAAGGTCGCCTTGGGCATCATGTGCAGTGGAGACGCCCAAGGGCTCTCGGACGGTCGAATTATTCCCAGTTGCAGCATGTGTTCAGACTCCGCCTTCGCGGTGTGAAAACGCTAGGGTGCTAGTCGTCTCGGGCGAGCAAAGACGGGAGGACCTGAGGCGCGGATATGGTGCACAACATCATGTTGAACCTTACAACTGCGAAACTGGGGTTTAATTATGTTGGGGTGACTAAAAAGCAGTTGCCGGAAGGGGCTAGCAATATCCGTATCCAAGACAGATAAGTTGGTGGGGCAGTAAAGGGAGTTAGTCCACGAACAAGCAGACAGGTTATGCGGTCGCGGAGACGGGCACGTCAGCAGTCAACAAGGAGATCGAACTCGGCACGAAAGTCCGAGCCGAGGATTGCGTGAGAGACATCAGCAATCACAAAGATCCAAGTGAATGATCGACGAAGGCTAATGTTCAGGGTGAGGGACAGACTGGCACAAGTGGGAATATGGGAACAGTTAGCAGCTTGGTAGTGAAGACCAGGGCTAGGCAAACGACGATCATACACTACCACTGAATTTTATTTCAAAATCGCAGTTTACTAAATTTGGCTGTCACGTCCGAATTGCTTCCCAACCCTTGACGCACACTTTCCATTGTATACCGTCCACAGGCATCATTTTGCAAGCATAATTTAGGCGATCGCTGAATAGGTATGATGAGGACGTAGTTCACGAGCAAAACCGATAAATATCTTTTTCGCCACGCCATGACGAATTTGACTGCGTTTGTCCGAAATCTGATTCCGAAGTGTACAAATCTGGTTTTATTATGCTCGCTTATCACCGTAACATACCATATTATTTTAGAGACAGAGAGAGAGAGAGGAATGCGCTTTATTTTGAAATCATATGTTCAAAATTTTCAGCAAAAAGTTGGCCGCAGGTTATTTCGCAAACTGTTTGTTGGTCACTTTAGTTATAATTTTGCTCTAGTTAATTGAAATGAAAGTAACGTACGAGATAGTATCAACGCAATTTTTAAATTTCCTAATTTAAATGTGTTGAATGATTACCAGTCGTTTGTTTAGTTTTACTGAATTTCGCATGTCATGTAGGTCAAATAATTGTGGTTCGTTCGTGTTTTTGACCTTGACAATGCGTATTTTGTCGTCAACGTGTTGGTAATATTTCCTTCTGACTTGACTGAAAATATAGATTCATGTATAGTTTTTGTTTATTTTTTGTTCGGTTCTTTGCTGAACCGTATTTGTAAGTCTGTTCTTGAGCAAGGATTAACCAAAATCTAAATAAATAAGATAAACCTTATTTAAATAAGGTTTATCTTTTTTTAGATTTTGGTTACTCCTTGCTCAAGAACAGACTTACAAGTACGGTTTTTAGTAATTAATCAAAATCCAAATAATTATTTGGATTTTGATTAATTACTAAAAACAACTTATAGAAAGCGTCTATTAGACTTAATTTCGCTCGAATATACAAGGGAACCTAATTTATTTTTAATATAGCCTTCTCGGTTGCGTTATGCATTTGATAACACTTATGTTGGTTAGAATTTTAACCAATTTTAAATTGGGCAACTTAATTGTCATATGACTGTGCTGTTGCATCCAACAGTGTAGACTACCTTTCATGCTAAATATCTTCCGTCAGTTTTATCTTGACACAAAACGGACTTATTATTAATTCAACTCTTTAAAGGTCTTTGAACTCTTTACCTTTCTGACGTTCAGTTGTTTGCTATGTAATAATCTCTGGCCAGGGATGTCTCAGTTTAATGCTACCCTTCGCTACTGTTTGTTTTCTGCAAAGGTTTCGACCTAAGCATATTTCCCATTTGTGAAAAGTATCTAGATAATCTGACGTAATCGCGAATTTCATTTGAGATCTTTAACGATGTGCCAATTGGCACACCCGCTGATTTATTCGTTCGCTTAATGTGAGATTTTGACGTTGAATTATGTCAAATATCTTAAGTTTTTGTGTATTCTGCTACAGTTGACCTGCCCAGTGAACTTAAAAGCTGTTACCCAAATTGCTTTTCATTTGTGATTTAAACTATGCTTTCATAACTTGTGCTTAATATTGAGGATTGTTAAAACTGGTAGATGTTCCCTCACCAATCAAATGCAATGGGGCAGTGAGACCGTATGTCGATGGTAAGTGTGTTGGACCTCTCTCCAACTAGTCGTGGGTTCGATCCGCGGGGGTTGTAAACCCCAGCCTGGGTTTGTCTAACAGTGGCAGCCAGTATTCCAAAATTGGTCATTTTAGTCTCTTTTGCCTTTATGACAATGTCTCTGATATATTCCTCCAAATGGTCCATGTGTCGAAAGCTCTTTTTTGGGAATTATGAGTAGTGTTAAAAGAAAAATAAGTATTTATTTTAAACTAAACGAACTTAAAGAGCCTGAAAAGATGTCAACATTTTAACATAAGTTAAATACATTCCATTGCTATGCTAACGCTTTTCTAGACACTTCAAGCAATGGACATCTCGTCAATCTCAACGCAAGAGACATCAACTGAGCCCTCCGCAGAGATGAGTCAGGCAAATATTGGGACAAGTGAGTCTTATTATAAAAGTTTGCCCTTAACTGAAGAAATCTGATGGATTAACATTTATCACACAAGCAGGTCTTCAAGTTTGTACTCCTTAAAACCTTCCATTAATGCTTTTCATTGTTTTCTCCATTTGAAAATTGCTTCGTCTTGCACTCCTTTGTAAGAAAATTTATTTTGTAAAATCTTAAAGGAAAATGAACTTAACGGCGAAGTGATCTGCCTTTCGAAATAAATAAATCGGCAGTATTTGAAAGGTTTGTATTTTCTAGCCTATGTAGAACTGCCCTTTTAATGTAACAGTTTAATTTTTCCTAGTCAAAATTTTTCCTAACGTTGTCTTTATGCGGGTTTTAATCTTGTGTAAATGAACCCAAACCAACGCAACTGTCGCTTACCTAAACATTTTTTTCGGAAGATAGCCTTTTGCGTTTTATTTGTTTGACAATAATAGCTAGAGTGATCAGAGTTTGTGATCTGGAATGTGATCCCAGTTACATACCTGACAACGCGTAGACGTCTGATCGCACATTTTTACAGCAATCTGTATAGGGCCTACTCTTAAAAAACGCTACTCATATACTACGTATTTTTCACAAATTTAGCTGATTGAAAACAACCAACCACATTTTTTCGAGCAGTTTAATTTTATATAGGTTTTGGTTTTCCTATAAAAAAACGTCTGCCTCCATAAATAATTGTTTTACCAATGAGATAGTCTTATATTTTGAGAAAAAGTCACAATAACTCAGTGAGCATTAAGGCAAAGCTGTAATTACGCAGACACCCTCGAAATTATCTTTGGTTTCAGGCCTTAGAAGCCAAAAACAATTTTGTTTTAACCGCAAAGTGACAAAAAACGCAAAATTCTAAAAATGAGTTACAAATCTAATTTACAAACCACTTTCTGGGACATGTTAATAAAAGGACCAAGACCTCAAATATAAGAAAGCTGAAAGTTCGTTATTAAATTGACGAATTGCTCCTTGATCAAGATTTTTACAGATGACAGGAAATATTCCTCATCAAAACGTGGTATGTCACAATGCATTATATTCCTTAAGATGATGTTTAATGTTCATTAGTCTCGTAAACTGATTCTGATAGTCTTTTCGATCTAAAGACATGTTTATCATCTTAGAACGCCTTGTGATGCTTTTGGTCTCTATAGTTTTAAAGCATGTACTCATGCATCCACGTTGTTTTTACTGTCAGTAAACTCGCAGTTTCGTACAGCTTACTTTTTATGTAGCTGAAATGAATGTGATTTGTCTTGTTGCTCATTGCCAACTTTCAACACATGGGCAATACACGTTACATGTTACATACTCATGCCGACGTCCCAACCATATACTGAGTGTAATAAAATTGAGAACAGTAATACTAAGGCTTCCCAAAGTAAACGATTACATCTTCCGCGGGGAGTGGTTGAATGTAGCATGCTTTGCCCGTTGACCCTAACGGTAGTTCGGTTTAAATGGAATTAAGTAATATTCGCTGCTTGAAGTTTTAATGTGCATTAATTCCTCCGCATCCCCTAAACCTAAACCTCATGATGCTCAAAGGTTGAGGCGTAAAGTCGCATAGAAATACTGACGCATTTCTTGGCGCCGATGCGATTACAACACCCATAGTTATCAACGGAAATTCTTCGAGCGCAGTCCCTAGTGTAGTTTACTTTACCGTGCTGACATCATATGAACGATGCTAGACGAGTCAGAGGAATGAATTCTTTCCCTGACGTTCATGTCAGCAGACTAACAAATGCAGGCTTAACAAACAAAGATAACGCACATATTATAACTCTTCAGTTCTTACGGCAACGACCTGCTAGACCGCATAAAAAGCTGCAAGAGGACACAAAACACTGTAGCGCACCAAAACAAAAGCCAACGAAATCCACCATATGGGTTATGAAATTAAGCAAAAACGAACTATCCGGTGATTTCACCGCCTGATTCCTAAGGCTTCTCTGAAGGCAATCAACGGAAGACGGTAATGAAACAGGACCCAGGGTATAGCCTGAATTCTTTTACGTCAAAGATGTCTTCAGGGCTACAACTCCTGTAATTAGAGACTTGGATATTGGTATGCACAACGACTGGGGACCACTATGCTCAGCCATGTAATCTGTGTCAAGGGATCCAGGAAGCAGCTTTGTGTCCTCTATCGTATTTCGCACAAACCTGCAGGACAAAGTGGGCAATTTGGGAACTAGAGCACATGAACATAGAAGGGCGGTTCGAAGAAGATACCCACGGCCGCTTGTAGCTTCTCAGTATTTAGAAGAAAATTCACTCTTTTAGTTTGGTTGTGACGCCAGCAGTCACACGAGCACGTCAATGAATCGAGACATTTGGTTAAGATTGGGCATCGACAGACACATGCTTTGAGTTCTCCCACATATAAAGGACAACCTGTTCAAATTAAATAATTCAAGTCCTCGCAGAATTGGCGAATGCCATATAGATCGATGCAGCTAACGACAATGACTTGACATCGAAATGCTTCATTAATTTGCAATTCAATTTTTCTGTACTGTCGATCCCTTCATATCTTTATTGAAGCTAGATCTGAGAACCAGTCTGAAAGCTCAGGTGACTAAACGACTGCTCACAGAGATCGAGTCATAAAATTTGGCAGGAAAAGCTCCTAGGATGCGTGCCTACTGAACAACTCATGAGGTGTAAATTCCCTTTACGAATATGGGCGTCCTTGTTCCAGTCTCACTGAAAAAAGACGACTGCTTCATGTTCACGGAGGTTCTAATAAAGAAAATCGGCAAAATTAAATTAGGTCAAAATTCAACTTGTGACCGATTACGACGGTCAAGCTCTCGGTCTTTGTTAAAGCGGAATTTCACTCAAATGGTTTATGTGAGTGCATCGGCTACTGAACCGACATTACGGCGCATGTGGTGTCCCGGAGGTGGATTTGCAGTGAAATGACATACTTTTGCTTCAGCTGGAAAGTAACGAATACGTCAAACTGGAAGGCATGCAACCCGGCGTTTACTGGTGTGTGCCCCATTGGTTTTATTTATAAACAAATATCTAAGCAATCAGGAATGTTTTGAGAATATTCTGCTAATTTTACTTCGAAGGGAAAACGCCTATAATATGCACAGTATCTTAATCAAAATACCGAAGGCATACAGTTTACTGCAAACCCCTAGGTCTTCCATTCGAAAAATGCGAGGCAGAAATCCTTAAATAGGGCATGAAAAAGAAGAGCTTGTGATATTAGTCTGCTAGAATAAGGTACAGATAGATCACCATGCGCCGCATTCCGACTTTCCATTGAGAACTTTTTCAACTACACACGTGACATAATTGTCGGGAATTTTTGTTGTTTCGGTAAAATTAGCTTGCGTAAGACGAATGCTAGGAGGAAACAGAATTCAGGGACATCTTCACTCCATTGACAGCGTTTCTTATTGGTTTGTGACATAGGTAAGGCCAACAGGGCATAAGTCAGTCAGTTAACGTAACCAGTCCAGTGGTAAGCATGTCGTGAGGATGTGACTTAGTATGTGACATAGGGGGTACACGAGGGACTGACTCGCCTAGATTACGCTTCTCTAAGATCTTTGTGGATGACAAGTAACGTCTACCGGATAACATGTCAGTGCGAGGTAAATCCGGAAGTCCAACAGCCTGCACAGCTGGGTTTCGCTTTTGCCTCCGGGTGGCGTAGTAGAGGGGCTGTTCTTTCGCAAAAGTGGACCATGAACGCTAACCTTGCATTTACAATGAGGCCGCTGTCCAGCAGGTATTTAGAGTTCTTGCCGTGCCATCTTCTGCTCCAGAGTGTCACTTTCACGCGTCTGCTACCGATCAAGCAGCCAATTGTCTTTGCTCTGGCTCCATGCAGCTGCGTTCGTAACTGCATGCATACCCCTCAAAAAAGAGAGCAATTAAAGGCGTGTGCGTGTAAGACCAACTTTGATTGGTCTCACCAAACTGCCGTCTTAGAGTGGTGTTCACCTATTTAAATGTACTATCGAGTCACCGTTTGATCGTGCTCGTCGCACTATTAATGTTGAGTGGGAACAAAAACTGGCGGATTTATTAGTATTTGGCAGGTCCATTGGTTTTTATTCCCTTGAATTGTGATATTATCAGGTGTCTTTCACAAAGCATTTTTCATAATTGGTGCACAGTTTGAAAATTAATTTAACTTTTAGTCATCCCAGAGGCATGAGTGATAAAGAAACGCAATAAGTTCGTATTTCTTTTGTGACCGAAGTGTTATTTGATCTTCTCAGAAGTCCTTTGCAATTACATAGCATATTGAAACCATTAAGTTTCCTTTTTTCTTTGATTTATGTTGGTGTCAGTTACCTCTATTGGGTAAAATAAAGAATAGTTTTTTTTTCCGGAAATAGTTAAAGAATAACAATCGGTGTTTCTATGGCTTGATTCCATCTATCGGCCTTCTACTACAGCGTGACCCCTAGCTTAGTATGTACCGGTCAAAAATCAGAATCAGATTAAAAATGTCACCTTTATTACAAAAATTGAATCCAAATTAAATAACAATAAAGCAACAAATACTTCCTTAATATTGCTTAGCATTCCTATAAAACGGTCTTCATCTCCTTTCAAAACACGCCAACAGTGTTCATCTTAGTGTCCTAAGGCAAATGCCGTGGAACTCAGTGACTTTTCTTCAAAATCCCAATCCTGATGTCTATCCAAATCCTTTCGACTTTCTGGTTGTTCGCATCTGTATTCGCATCAGCAAAATTTGCGTGGTGATTGACGGTTTTTTGATCATATCCAGCCCGATTAGATCATCGATAAGCCGGTTATTCTTCAGAATGGATTGTTAAACCTGCGTCTACTTCGCGTGAAATGATGGTGACCAAAATCGCTGCATCTCATTTGTGTGTTTGTAGACGTACCTGAGATCGGTACCCTGACACGATCGAAAAACCCGTGGGCCATCAATGTGTGTGTGTGTGCTGCGGTTACTACAATTCTGTACTGGGTCGCCATCATTTTTTCGGAAGGTGCATCTCCGCATAA
This sequence comes from Spirometra erinaceieuropaei, assembly GCA_902702965.1. Lineage (NCBI taxonomy): Eukaryota > Metazoa > Platyhelminthes > Cestoda > Diphyllobothriidea > Diphyllobothriidae > Spirometra > Spirometra erinaceieuropaei. The sequence goes on from CACRXP010001250.1 coordinate 69,518, forward strand.
AATACGGTCGCGGTTATACCTACGGCACCCTGCAAATCTGGCCTAGTCGATTTTTATTGGGTTTCTCAGTGTTGCATTCAGCAATCCTCTCCTAGTGACAGACACAATTTCGGAGCAGGCTCCCCGACAGCAATTGAATCAGTCAGCCACAGTAATTGCGGATCTACGAGTAGGCTTTGGCACTTCTTCCGGTGGCATTCTGTTGCCTAAGACAGAAAATGGCTCTAAAATTTTACAGAGTTTCAAATTACAGTGGAGCCTCCCGTTTAAATTTCAATAATGAAAGAATTTGTTCGCTTTCTCACTGATCGGACAGACTGGCGACCCCTTCTTCTGCACCACCATACCGGCAAATCCTGTTCACGGACCTTCTCGTTCGCGAACCTCACCGGTCATTCGCACTTGCGGCAAGATTTTTCCTCTACTAAGAGAACACATCGGAGGAGATATCGTGACGTCGCTTCTTCACTTCAATAAAAAAAACTCATAGCAACATTTTGGAGGGCATGCTTAAGTAAAAACCACGCTAAAACAACACGAAATAATCATTTTCAAACCTTTGATTTGCAAAAAGACTGAATATTTCCACACCAAATGTGTTTAAAAAGTCGTGAGACCATGGTCCAACTTTGGGCAGTTGTTTGGAACCGTTTACGAAACGCGTTGGTTTTTCGCACACATATCTGATTTCTATGGTAGTTTGTGTGTGTTGTTTTAGCATAATAAAGATACTCAGGAAATCATTATTGCTGATTCTTCATATCAAAGGTTTTTAAAAGTGCAAAAACATGAACTTTGAACGTTAAAGGAGTGTTTGCCTTCAAGCGCCACTTAAGTACTGTGCAGTTTTTGTAGGAGGAGACATACTATTATTCCTATCTGAAGCAAGTAGGAGAAGGTTTATGTGCGTCACAAGTCAGCATAAATGTAAAACACGCCAATTGGGTTATTATTTTTTCTGGAGAAGTCATCCAGCCCACCTGGGACAACGTTTCGTTAAAAGTTGGCGTACTTACCATCCAAAAATAAAATCAAGGGATGAGGTTTGCGCGGTTGCTAACGAAAGCCCTACAATCTTTGCTGAAAAGCATGCTTAAGACCCTAAGTTAGCGGCCCGAGTGATTCAACGTATAACGCAGGCGTCGGTGGATAAAACCACGTAAAAGGTGGAGACCCCTCCAGCAGGCAGGCCGCAATTGCCGAATATGAACATTCGGGTCGACATGATGAAGTTGCGAGTCGTCATATCTGCAACCAAGAAACAATTGTTTGCGCCTTCTGTAGGGTTGTGTGATTCGCATTAAAAGAACACAACTTGCGATGGGCATAGTACAAGTTGTTTATGGTCTTCTGCGTTGTGGATTTGAGAGTGTGGTTGCACGCCCAGGTGCGGGTTTCCGCCGCGTCGGCCAGCTGCGTTCGGTCTTCTTGACACCAGCCCCAGTTGGAGGGGAAGAGAAAGTGTGGTAGATTCGGAACAAGTCTACCACCACTGTAAACTAAATCATACACAAGTCGCCATCCCCGCTCCGATTCTGTTGTGGAGCACACGGTAGACATCATTGCCAACGATGGTCGAACTGCCACCAGTTGTTCAAGGATGATTTGATAGAATGCAGAATGTGGGGGATCTATCTAGTTGATATTGGGTAAAACACGAGATTTAATCGACGTATTCGATGAGGTGCGCTTTCGAAAAATGGAATCCAGTCTCTCCCACTTATCTACATCCGTAGATATCCACTTCCGGCTATTCACATTGGTCTGTAACCTTGAGAAATCTTTCATGTCTTATTCGTATGATTTTTCTCGAAAACATCCCTGCCAAATTGACATTGCTGCATGAATTTCGTCTAACCGTTATTCAGGTAGAAAAGTCTGCAACCAGGCACTCCAATTAGTCGGCTGTTATTAGTCGTAGATGCGGGAAACCTTACGCCCTCAAGGACAGCTGTGATAACTGTCAGACAAGTACCATTTTTGCGAGCACACCAATCCCCATTCTGCGTCTTTCCTGAATTGACAATTTAAGAGGAAATCGGCACTCAAAACTGAGGCAGCATATCCCCGTCCCAATAGGATCCTGTCAGAAATAATTATTCCCTGACTGGCAGCTTACACATGTTTCAAAAGCATACTTCCGGAGAAGTTGATTTCAAAGTAACTTTTTCTGCTTTCTGCGGGCAAATCCGAAGTCACCCAAAGAAATGGTTTCCGGGATTTCAGTACCACCACCACCTTGCGTCCTAACCCTAAATCTAAACCCAGGCGGTCTACTAACAAATGAAACCGGTGTGATTGATGATGCGGTTGAATCTGTTCATCCAGCTCAGGTTATGTGTCAATGCCTTCGAGGTGGCTCGTGATATCAGTGAAATAAAGGTGGAAAAAAGAAAGGGGGACTCACGTGATAAGCGCTTGTCTCCGCAAATGTCCATGATGCACTCCCCATTTTATCGGGACAGGGACGTCCGGCCATTGCTCTCACCACAGAGCCACCTTCAGTGGTACCATTACGCTTTACACGGCAAGTAATCACTTTAGACAGTGAGTGTGCGCGGGAGTTTTTGCGTTTCCCAGCTGCAGGCCTGCAAAAAGTGCACTGCAGCTGCGTCAGCCGTCTGTCGAGCTGCACGCAAAATGCCACAGCGTCGCGCTCTTCTGTCTTGACACCAGTTGTCAAAGTCAGGCATCTTGCGTGTTTCGGCCTCCCCAGTCATCTTGTCTTCAAATTGTCCAGTCCCAAAGGAAACCCTGTCCGGGTGCGATGGATGTACACTGACTACCAGGAGGACAATCAACCGATGACCTAGCATGGCTGACCAAATCGGCTGTTTTTAACCCACCCAACAGGGTAGGACTGACTTATGTGGCTCCCTTAACAGGACATGAGAAGAGGAACCGCCTGCAATACGGGTGGTGTTAAGTCAACTCCCACTGAAATAAGGGTTAAAGTTAAGGATTATGTTTAGGGCTAGATTTGAATTTAACGGTGAGGTAAGTGAGGATCACGTTTGGGGCCACGGTAGGGGCTAGTGTTAACTGCAAATTAAAGGTTCGGGATAGGGTTACGGTCATGACCAGGACAATGGTTTAGTTTTATATTAGGGTTGTTGTTGGGATTCTGGCACGGGAATATTTCGATTTTTCTAGAATTATGCTCAGGTCCACCTTCAGTATTTGGGCAGGAAGTTTCTATTTCCATTTCCTGTCTAGACGTCCACATAAGTCAGTCCCGCCTCCAAAACTTTCATTGGTGTGTTCTAATGTCGAGGTAGGAGGGCTTAAGGGTTGAGAAGCCCGCCAATGATAGCCCTAGAGAAGAGACATTTAACGTTACCACAAAGGTTGGCTCTCCACACATGTGGCATATAACACAAACTATCAGGATAACAGGGGGGAGGGAAATATCTGGCAAGCCACCTGAAAATCACGGTTGCTTAGGCTTATTTCATTCGGCTTGATGAAAAAAAACATGTTGCCATTCACTAGGAAAAGAGCCGGGGTATTCAGGTTGCTTCTGACAAAAGAACTATGGTTGATGTGTGTTCCCCCTAGAAAACGTTCGTTAGTTCTTACTAGTGTAAAAACTGCCCAACCACACAAGTCCGGGCTACGGACTTGGTATTTTAGGCCACTTATAGTGGTCGATTATTTCCAGTTGGCATATTCGGTTGTTAATCGGTGGCATTTGGGAAGCAATTCAGGAAAAACGAAGCATTTTTTCTTGAAGCAGAATTCACAAAATTAAGAATTTATGCAATCTGAAAAGGGTGGCTGAGAGACGGAACCCAACCATTATCCTCAGTACCCGCCTAGGATTCTCCAGATAACAGCAACCAAACCTACACCTAATCGACCTTCAGGGCACTACGACTCACATAAATAGCCTATTTTTAGTATGGTGGGCAAAATTTTGAACTTTTTCATGAGATGTTAGGCACTCAACGCGGCGTGAACTTTCTAGCACCTGAAATGATTTGTTATGGAAGAATAAGCAATGTGAAGAACTCCATCCGACAATAGGGCGTTTTCGGACCTTATAACTTGCCAATTTATAAGTCTGCTTTAGCTATGTTTTCCGTAACGAACCTCAGGCACTTCCACTACTCTGACGCACTATCAAGGTGAAGTAATCGTTTTAATACATAGGCATCTGGTGAATAACTACATATTTAACGCATAATTTTAAGAATGAGACTATTATCTCGTTCCTAGACATGTGTAAAAGTTACCCATTCTCCACCTGAATTGCGAATTTTCCGAAGAGTCATGTAAAAATATAAAGTTACGAGGCCCTCCGCGACGAACGCTGAAGACCGCAGGAACAGGCATGTAGAGTTTTGGCAAAATCAACTTTAGAAGTTCGGTGACGCTTTTGTAAGATACTTTCATTCGTCAAATTTTAATAAAAAAGCAAGGACTACTGAGCCTACTAGATACCATTAAATTGACCAGCTCTCACCAGCATGACTGATCTGGAAATAATTAAATGTGTGCCATCTGGAATAGGAAAATTAATAACAGGTAGATATCATGTATTATCCGTCTAACCTAATGAAAAGACAAACACAAGCGGTTTTACTAACGTTCTGCGGGTTAAGCCATATAATCTGTCTTGTTTTAGGTAAGTATATTCATGGTTAGTGGGATTGGAACCCGAGCAAGCGCCCAACCAAAGACGGCAACTCGAAACCGGTCTTTTGCATCAAACACATAAGGCACTTTAACTTGACTCCCAGTAGAGGACCGCGACTTTCGACGTACTAACTGCACTTTTGCCATGCAGGTGGTCTTTTACATCACTTATCGACAAATTCGACGTGCACTGAAGCCTTAACTCCGAGGTCAGAGTTTTCTTCTGATCAGTGTTGATTTGTAACAAAAGTAAAGGCACCTTTATCGCGTTTCAGATTTGCGCAGTTAGGAAGCCCTTATCACACGATTTGTAGCAAAAAGGGCTGTCCGTTGCACGGCCCTTAGGACTTCGTATCGAAACACACGGTGTCAATGTTTTCCCAGGGTAGGCCAGTCAGTAATGCTAATGTCAAATCAGGGGTGCCTACAGTGAGTGACCGATCTTATGAAATGTTGGCTGAAATTCTGAAATGCGTTTTTGATGAGGAAGGATTACTTAAGAGCGGTAGCAATACGGATTATTTTGCGGCATGATCCTATAATATTTCGGACTCGGCAGGATTTCAGCTTTTGAATGCACTGCTTTTCAATCTGTAAAAACCGTACTCGGTAAGAATGACTACTTAAGTAACACGCATTTGTCTCGTTGATTTTCGATGGCCTCGCAAATTCGAATACATTTTATAGAAACCATGAAAAAAATATGCATTTCTTCAATAGTTTTATAGAAAACCACGTCATCTTTATATTTTATATTCGAAGAAGGAGTATAATAAGGTTTTAAAAGTTTCTAATTATGAGATTTTTTAGACCGTGCAATGTCCATTCATACAGCATCGTACCTGTCCGTTTACCAGTGCTCCTCGTGAAATGAACAACATGGTCCATTGCAAAATTCTACGGACTCTACATAGTATATTTTTAAAGGCATAGGATAATATGTGATTTTCTTTACGCGGAACGCATGCACCTTGTAGACTGAAATCACTAAGCGCCAATGCAACGACTGATCAGGCTCCAAATTATTCGGGAATAAGAAAACTTTTTAAAACTTTATCATACTCCTTCTTCGAATATAAAATATAAAGATGACGTGGTTCTCTATAAAACTATTGAAGAAATGCATATTTTTTTTCATGGTTTCTATAAAATGTATTCGAATTTGCGAGACCATCGAAAATCCACGAGACAAATGCGTGATATTTAAGTAGGCATTTTTTCCGAGTGCGGTTTTTACAGATTGAAAAGCAGTGCATTCCAAAGCTGACATCCAGCCGAGTCCGAAATGTTATAGGATTATGCCGCAAAATAATCTGTATTGCTACCGTTCTTAAGTAATCCTTCCTAATCGAAAAGCCATTTCAGCCAACATTTCATGAGGTCGTTCACTCACTGTACTTTCAATTTAAGTAAATTTTCGGTGGTAGTCATTTGGTCAAAACCAAAATTTGTTTTACCCGAGTTTCGCTGATGACCTCGTATCCTGCCTAGTGTTGACGACCTGTTGTGCAAAATATGCTCTTAAATGCAGGTATCGGACGTTTTCATGGCCACCAATCTACATTTCCTTGTTTACTTTTTCGGTCCAACCTAAAGCGCTACCACATGACAGGAATTTTAAGGGTAGTTTTCTGAATGGACAGCAAACAGTATGTCTGAGTCCAAAAGAGCTTTTTACTGGTCACGGTAGATAGCGTTTCTTGCCATATGCGGGTCAATTTGATCGTCTGAAGGAATGAATGGGTAAGACACGGGAAGAGAAACCGGACCCGGGGTAATACAGCTAGCCTTGCGCGGCATTTTGAGGAGGATAAATATTCTCCTCTCCCAACACCAACCCTTATACTACTAACCCTAAGCTTACCTCCAGCTTTAAACGCAACGCTATCCTTAACCCTGACCCTAACCTCGATACTAACTCTAATCGCCCTGAAAATTAGCACGAACCCCCATCCCCCTCCCGTGAATATGGAGGGGTGCTATTCCGGGTTCATGTTCAGGAATGACGTAACTGGGTTTAACACTTGCCGCAAATGCGTACCTCCTCGAAGAATCGCAATGACAGCCACATCTCTCCCCACCCCGTGTCAAGTAGGATGATAAGGTCGAAATTGCACTGTCTTGCATAAAAGGGCTTGATTGCGTTGATGCCCTGATTATTTTTGGCAGGTAGAGTCGGCCGGTAGGCAGAAGAAAAACGTCTACTCCGGCATCCCGTATTCGTAAAAAAGGGTGCCGCTTAAGTTGGCATTTGGTATCTTTGCAAAAGTCCTCCCTGTATATAGTCTGAGATGCTGTATACTGTAATATAAGTGAATTAATCCAGACTGTGTCAAATTTATTTGACTGAACATGGCGGAATCTGCTTCTCCGTCGTTAATCGATAAAAACCACTGATTCACATTTGCACAAGCTAGACTGCATTTTAGTGCAAATGACCTACGCTCCTGAACTTCGAGCTAAGATCATAATGTTGGCAGTAGCAGTAGTTGTAAAGGGAGTAGTAGTGATGGTTGAAGCAGTAGTATTGATAATGGTACTATGGCCAATTAGAAGTATTAATAACCCCGGAAATTCGCAATTGCTCCACTTTCGACAAGTGCACTAACTTAGAAGGCCATCTGTTTTCGACAAATTGTCATCGAGCCAGTGCATTTATGCATTTATTTATGGCAAAGGGGTCGATTAATGCATGTGGGAAAGGAGAGAAATCGAGGAATGTTCAGTTTCTCTCATAAGGGAGATATGGGGAATATGGGGAGATGATAAGGGGCAGTCAGTATTAGTTTAATCAGGTGATGATGGCTAGTATGGTGGGGGGAGGTTTGACAAGAACCGTGTAAGGAGAGGAAGTCGCGAGGCATTGCATGCAGCTAGCAAATTAACTGAACCTTGGCCATGGTGAATGAGGGACCTGCGCAAAGCTCTTCTGTGCGTGTGAGAGCGCCTCGCGTGGCCTGATTGCGGTCGCTTCTGCCGTTATCGGAAGACACTGACCCACTGGCTTAGGGTATTTCGATGGGATCCTGTCAATCCCTCGGAAGGCTTTGTTGGAGTCCACACGGTACCCATGACCGACAGTATGTGCGAGGATGACGCTGCATACGTTTATGACTTTGCCTTTTCTTTACGCACTTTTTCGGATAGGCGCCCACTCGTCCGATCAACATAACCTGCTGCACAGGAGAAATAAAAGCGGGGATGCACATCGAGTTAGTCCGGGCTGACAATCTGTCCTTACCCTCTCCATGTAGAATAGGATTGACAGAAAATAATCCCCGAACTCTTGCTGCAGGAAAGGTCCGTAGAACAGCTTGGGCAAGGCGTCCTTCTAGGGTTCGCTCGCCGCATCCCCTTGAAAGGGAACTTTGAGGAAAAGAGTTTTATTTTCTGCAGTCAGTACGGCGGGTTCTTCAGGCCTCTCGATAATGTTCTTTGCAATATATCCGCCTCACAAAATATGATCTGGATCATTCTAGGGTCCTGACTGGTTGTTTTACGGTGCAATAGAATGTGTGCATTTTCGCTACCGAAATGCTAGCTGCGTTTTCAGCACTTGGTGTGTGTTTATGACCATCATGAAAATCCGCACCAGAAACATTAT
>CACRXP010001250.1:79739-94244 GCA_902702965.1 Spirometra erinaceieuropaei
CAGCAGGGCTTTCGCTGCCCATCAAGTGCGCACATCTGCACCGGCCCCTCCCGGCATGGTTGAAGCAATGGGGTTTGAACACTGTCTGATTTTCTCGCCTCGCTTTAGAACGGTTCGAAAGGCCAAGTCCGGGTTAACTTGAACTTCGCCCAAAACACCCCAGTACAGAAAATCTTGGTAGCAAGGCATACTAAAACGGCCGTGTAGATTGTAGGCGAAAAGTACAGTGTGTTTCTTCCAATCATTCAGTTTGTCTTATTGGTCGCCTTCTTCATCGTAACTAATTGTCTTCATTTATCTGGGCAAAAAACGGACTGTTTTAATTCGGCGCACTACACCACCAGTTAAAATTGCCTCGGAAATGAACATATGCTATTAGTAGGCTAATAAAGGTAGGCTTCACTTCCTGCCACTGAGGGTTCTCTGAACTTCATGATATTTATTCAAATGACCGACCTCAGTCGAAGTAGCCCGACCAGCGAGGACACATTTGGTGTTATATTGGACTATGCGAGAACGCGTTTGACGCATTTAACAGCTGTATCTCCCATCCAAGTGCAGAGGCGTGACGGCCGTCTACACGGGATAACTTGTCACGAAGTGTCTCAGAGGCGACTAACCGAATATTGATTAATCTGTATGCATGGTAATCGGGCAAAGGGCCATTTGGCTGAATTCCTGCCCTAAGCCCGCCTCCTCCGTCATCAATGTAAACTGCTCTCTCAGCTTTTTCTTACAGAATTCCAAGTTTGAATAATAATCGACCAGTTTTTCGACTTCGTAGAGCTCGTAGGTGGAAAAAAACCTGTTAGGTGCTATTGACGAAAACGGTTTGACAACGAACATGATATAAATGTAATTCCTTTTAATGTCCCACAGATAAATTAAAACATGCATTTCAATCGTAATTTAAATTCACTTTATATATTCTGAGTTATTCCTTAGGGTGAACGTTTCCTGACTGTGTCATCCCACTTAAATGGGCCGTGCAGTAAAAAAGCACTTGTTTCTTATAAGAATTGCGAACCCTAAAATCTTTATCCGTGTAATTGTACGTCGTCTGGCCCTAAGAGGTTTCGCTCGCAGCCAATCAGAAAAGTATCTCAGACAACATTAATTTGCTTTTCTGGTTCGGAAAATATAATATTGAATGCTCGTACAGTCTGCGGTGGCGGGTGCCTTGGCAAATCAGTTTAAAGATCGCTCAATCGGAACCCATGAGACTGGTGGTTCGTGTCCGCCTCAGGCCTTGAGTTCTCTGGTTGTGTGGCTCCGTAGTGCCAGAAGTCTGAATCATCGAAAAATATGTGCTGTATTGGAAGTTGATGGAACATAATGGCCAAGAGTCCCATTGCAGGGCGTACGACGACGTCCACTGTTTGCCCCATGAAGTGCGAGTAACAGTGCCCTGCCCGAGGAAGACTTGTGCAGCGTCTATCGCACCCTCTCTTCTTCGACTTGCCTTTATCGGATGGCAAAAAATTGTCAAGACCACCGTGGTTGGGTGCGTACGCGGTGGCCACCAAAACCAAGCAGCTCGCCTACGCGCTTCACAAGCACAACTTTGCCCTCACGCCAGACGTACTAGTCTATTGTGGGGACGACTAGGATCCCACAGATGTGCGATAAACATGTGCTGACGTGTGACATTTTGCCCGCCAAACTGACGCCGAAAAAGGGAATTGCATGCTTGCTGCGAGAGTCGGGCATGACAGGTTACGGAGAGGTGGTGTGCAGGCGTGTGTTGTGTTGTCTGAATGTGGCGTCGGTAGCACTCTCATGGGCGTGAGATCCTATCCGCCCATGTTTATGCTATTCCATTGCGCGTGGATCAGGTCGTGTGCGGCACGCGTGGACGGGCTGTTTACTGCGCCTAAACATTCCATTCCGCATAGCAGAGGAATGTGTTGCGGAAGGTCAGTCCTACACGGGGGACAGCAAGATGCTACATTAACAGGACCAGTCAAACCGCAGCGCCTAGACATCCATGGTCGTCGACGCCAACTCAAGACGACGGTTGCCTCTGGCGATTAGGCCGCCGACAGCCTTTCACCGGCTTCAAATCAGCAGGAAGAGAAGGGAGACTCCTCCTTCGACGACCTTTATTCCGCCGTTTAGAGTCGCAAACGGCGACTCCGCAAGAATCCCACCATCACCCACATAAATCGGAAACTTCGTGCGTTTCCACTATCTTAGTACTTAGTGACTATCAGTTTTTGTTCGAGCTACCATGTGTCAAACAGGAAGGGGCCGCCACCATTTTTTTTTTAATTGCCTACACTCTCCTGGTACTATTTTTTGCCCCGTCTGATCGCGGAACCGAAACTCGAGCCATTTGCCCAGGCGACCCCTCCTACCATCTGGCAACTTGTTTCACAGTCATCTTCTGGCACCGAAGATGAGTTTGATTATCATAGGCTACCAGCCGGTGGACTGGAAGGGAGGCTGTAGTGGCACCTTCTTAGTGTGCCCTCCATGTCAGTCCCACTCAAATGGGATCCAAGTCGTCCCCTTGTCCGCGTAAACACGTGAACCATTTTGTGCAGACCAGATAGCATGCGTCACGAGTAGACGGGCTGTTTACTCTTGTCAGCCACTGCGCCCAAACCCGCCGCTGATCGTCCTCTCACCGGATCCAAGGGGATTAGGGGATGGCAGAGCATGCCAGATGCTGCGTAAGTGTGCTATAAAATAACTCACACGGCAGCCACCGTGCTGTAAGACATACGATGGACATCGTAGCATAAGACTGTCGAACTGTCACATGATTTAGGTTCACGCATAACCTAGGAGTATGTGCGTGCATATAAGGCGAGCATTATGTTAATTTACTGAGGGTTTTGACTGAGGCCCATATTTTCAAATAGGCCCACACGATGACCGCAGTTCCTTCAGCAGTGTGAGCAGGTGAGGCATGTGTAACGCGTGCATGTCGGCGCACAGGATACTGCGTCGTCGGCCACGCAAGTGACCTACCATGCCGATACCTGACTCAAATGCATATTACCAATGCTTGCAGGATGGGGCCTGTTAACGCAGAACTTGGAGCCGTTGATGCGGAGGAACAGTTTGAGTCAGGACCGACGTATGCTATCTTGGGTGGTTTTGGCGGTTCACTAGGTTTGATGCAGTCAAATTTTGTCTTTTTCTTGTTATATACAATATGTTTGTGCCCCTGTATGCGTGAAGTCGTTTCAATTAAAAGCAGTCACATCGTCGTTAATTAGCGGGTCTTAAAAAAGAGAGAAAATGTTCGCGACTGAAAAGTTGCTGTCGATTTATCCGCCCTTTGGATTTGGTGTTTTTGCACAGGCTCTCGAAGAATGTCTGCGCCTCCTTCCCAACGCTCGTGAGCTTTCAGACCACACAGGCAACGCCACTGTCACCAGTGCTAATGCCAGGGCCGAGGACGTCGGCATGTCGGACTTCCTGAAGACGATGGACCTACCCGTGAGCTTTTTGGTAGATCTCATCCGTCCGAACTTCGCGCCAACAGATGATGCAAGTTCAGCGGAGGAAGGCGAAGCCGCCGAGGCCGGAGGGGAAGCGAGGCCTGTCTTAGCTGCTCAAGGTGGCAGCATCAAGGAAGTTACCGCACCCACCGCAGAGCAGGGCCAGACCATACGCATGCGCTTCAAGGCAATCAAGAGGCGTCATAATCTAGGATCGGCTCGTCTTTTCCGGCAGGTGAGGTTGTGGATAGGACGGACCTGTAATACAAACTCTTCCGCTTTCTTCACAAATTTCCCGTGTTATTTATAAGCTAACTGTTGCCTGACTTGTCTGTAAATATGGTTACGAAAATCCAACAGTTTACACAGCCAGCCTATCGCGACTGGGCAATCCCTTCCTTATCAGCAAACTCGGGAACCATAACAGAAAGTTCCGCTCATGGCAGACATACATACGAAATTTTAACCTGTTGTCCTGCGAGGCATGTATATAGAAACTCCCAGATGCAGTGACTATGTACTGCGCATAAGTTGCTGCATAAAAGCAAGTCAGTCCTCAATCCCTCAACGCTTAGGTAAAAAGAATACTGGTAGAGTTTAGTTTCTAAAGTCTTGGGTTCACCACTCAGCTCCAGCCTCTCTGGCATGAGAGCAGAGAAAGTAAAACTAAAACGGGCATTTGCTAAAATGAGGATTCTGAGACTTCGACCGCAAACACGCGTCTCGCTAGGGGATACTGTCTCAAATTGAATTTAAAATTTAAAAATTGTCTAAATGAGTTTGCAAAACTGATCAGCAGGCGGGATACTCCTATGGAGACATGCCGGCGTTTGACTGAGAATAATTTTATTCATCTGTGTAATGTGACGGTTCGACCTCCGCAACCGGCGATCTCTCCCGTGTGCTCTACAGAACATGGTGACTGACGTGTGGATTAGTTTCTAATGAGAGTAGACTTTCACAGCGTCAACCGCACTCCCTCCTCCTGCCCACTTGTGCCCGGTGTCAAGACATAGTCAAGAAGACCGGAGGTAGAGGGGGCGCAGGTAACTGGTACGATTGGAGCCGCATCTAGGCGTACCACCACACCCCCTGGTCCATAACAAACACTTGACTGGGATTTTTGGCCTACAAAAACAGCGCCGTGACGGGTCAGAAGGACGAGGATGACTGGGCAGCCATGCACACAGCCTGTACACCCAACGGGAGCGCGAACGCATCTACCGGCAGGGAACCAGGTGCCAGAGAACTGCCAGCGCACACTAGACTGCGAGAGCCACGTTCTGTTGAATCATGGTATAGGAGGCGCTCACAAGCCTTAAGGCCAAAGTGTAGTGCACGCATGCCAACAACTAAAAACTTCTTCTGTTAAGTATAGTTTTATCCACTTATTTTCGATGTCTTTGGGGATCCGTGCACAGAAATGTCGTTACTTTTAGTACTTCTGTTGGACCTTACGTCTTATTAGAACTCTACGCTTGAATGAGAGGTCACCTTGCCTTTTCGCTTGCTGCGAAGGTTTACAAGGCAAATGTTACGTTTTTTAAAAGAACCTCTTGTTGCTCATCAAACAGTTTACTATCTTATGGACTATGTCACATGTTTTTCCCCGGTATTGATAAATGTTCATGCATAAGACCAAATGGATGATCGTCCGAATGTCCCACACATCCTAGCGGCTATAAAATTTCTATAGATCTAAAAGCTTCCTTATGCTGCAAGAAAACTTTAAAGAACGCGCGTTTTTTAAAAAAAACGGCGGTAGGGCATGAAGTTTTCATAAAACTAGCCTATGAAGTGCGAACGAACCTTGACCAGCGCACTGCATGCGCTGTTTTTTTGCTCGTGTGTGGCCCTCGAAAAGGAGACATGAATGATTTTCGACCAACAGTTTACGTGCTAGCTCTCCATCTTAGCGGGGGAACCAAACAGCTGAATGTGCTTTGTTGGATTTTCTACACTGACAGGTTCTAGCAGTAATGGGAATTTAGGCGAACATTTAACAAAAAATAGCAGTTCCATGTGCCCTCTTCTCCCATTTGTTTACACATTGCATTAAACTGCCTAAGGAGGGGGGGGGGGGGGGGGGTAGGCGAGGACTCTTCGGCTGCTGCCAGCGTCTAACGGATGATGGATGCGCTAGAGCGTCTGGAGATTTAGCTTGTCCCTGACCTCTCTCCCCCTGCCTACCGGGACTGCCGACGCCCAGTGATGCCAGCAGTTTCGTGGCTTCGCCGTCTGATGGCTTTGAAAATGCGGTCACCTTTTCCAAGTACCGATCCTTGTTGAGGCCAGCGAAGTCATACCACGCACTCTCTGGGAAGGTATCGCTTCAAATATGTAAGTGCGTTATATAAGGTGACTGTAAAACCTGATTATCTGTCCATCATATAACGATCAAACTGAGGAAGTGCCCACAAGTGTTAATTCTATAAAAACATCTGTGGAACGAAGTCGAAACGATATCGCTCGTACACACAGCGGTAGCCAAGGTAGTTCTGCGAACGTTTTCGGTTTTATTGAGAGGAACCCATGAAATTCTGCAAAAAGGCTTCTTACCGTCTTCCTCTTACAGAAGGTGTGCTAACCGAAATTTTGAAATGCATTTTCGACTCGAAAAGATTGCTTAGTTAGGGTTGTAATATTATTCATCGTGCAGCATAACCCCAGGATAATTCAGTTACTTCAGGAGGCCGGTTTTCGAAAGCAATCTTCAGCCGCCTGCAAAAAATACACTCTGTAAAGATGACAAATTAAGTAGTATGAAGATTTCTCGTTGATTTTCGATGCTCTTATGAATTCAAGTATATTTCGTAGAAAAACTGCATAAAAATACTCATCCTTTTACATATTTAGTGGAAAAGTACACTTTCTTCTAATTTTATCCTGGAAGGAAGGGTATAATTTGGTTTTCCAAGACTTTCCATATTTCCGAATAATTTTCAGCACAACCTGCCGTTACGATTTCATACAGGCTTTCCGAACTTCAAATTGTGTATTTTCCATGCACGGAAAACCATGCATTTTTAACGGTACTAAGAGAAGGCTATCTGAGCTTCATAAAGTTTAGCAATGAATTTGAGCCATATTGTAAAATCTTACAGGCAACATTATTAAATAAAGAAACACGATGTTTCATCAACGGGCGCATCTCACGGTCTTAAAAAATCTAATTATTAAAAACTTTCTTCAAAAACAGACCATACCCCTCCTTCGAGCATAAAATTTTAAAGAAACTTAATTACCTTCAAATGATTAAAATGATAAATTTTTTATACATGCTTACCAGGAAATTTATTTGAACTTATAAGGACATCGAAAATTATTGGGAAAAGTGCATATTACTTAAGTATCTCTTTTTACAGAGTGTAGTTTATTCAGGCGGCCGAAAATTGCTTTTGGAAGGCGGTGTCCAGAAATAACTGAATTATCTTGGGGTTATGCTGCACGATGATTAGCATTACGATCCTACTTAAGCAATCTTTTCGAGTGCAAAATGCATTTCAGAATTTCAGTTAGCATTTCACGAGTTGGCACACCTACTGTATTTACGTTAACCAAGAGGCAGAGTACATTTTCGTAAAGTTTTTTTTCGATTTTCCCTTATAACTCAGCATAGAACCGAAATATTCACCAAAATCAGCGACTGTTGGAACCAGCAACTGTCACCAAATTCTGTGAAGTGCCAGAGTTGTCTTGGAGTTATTATGCAAAATATTCAATTGTCTCGCAGTCTACGGCGTTGACGACGCACATAAGAAAAACTTGCAATCTTCTCATATGTATATTGTCAAGAGCCGTTTAAGAAGTCAACTGCTAAAAATGTGTCTAAAATATTCTGTGCCGCTTGTTTGCTGATCCCCTGGATTAACTGGTGTCTTCCCAGAGGAAAGCACATAGGAGCGACTTTAAATACAACCCATCGTTGGAAGATTACCCCGGACGTCAAATGGACAGCATAAAGGTGAGGATGAAATCTCATTCTGAACAAAAAGACCATCTCAAAGCAATTCAGTCGTGCTTTACTTCAAAGTTTGCCTCAACGAATACACCAATTCTCCAATGCTTTCAAAGCATCCTCGATTTCGGTCATGTCTCTGTACGCTCAAACATGAAGAATAGGACAGTCTTCTATAATTGTGCATCTTAAGATATCTGGATACATCACTATGCAGCGCTGCAATCATGACGAAAAATGAATGTGCGTACCCCTAATGCGCAGTCTTTCAGTCATGCTGTTTATATTTTGTTATCTTCCGAGAGCCGGACGTTTTGTGCCTATTTAATATCAAGTTCTTATTATTCCTTGTAGCGGGTCTGTATAATGTAACTATTCACAAGCAGCGACGTCTGTGCTTTTAGATAATTTCCCATTCTGACTTGGACCAAGTAATCAAGACATCGCTCCCGGCACCGGAAAACGTTCCGAGCCCAGAGGATGAACCAAAGAGTAAACCCGCTGCAATGGCGCAGACAAACTGTCGTAAGGATCTCCTCCGAAATCTTGTAGAGACAGTCGTGGAACAGAGCCGATCGGCCAAGAAGGACGCTGATCTCAACCGCGAGTACATCGCGATACTTGAAAGTAATACATCAGTTTCTAAATAAGTTGTGTCTTGCTACTGTTCAGTTATACGTACGTTTTTGAGTGAGTTTAATAGGCTCTACAGTCGTGCCCATTTTCTTACAGATCTTTCGAAACAGGCAGAGGACGTGTGCCAGTCTGTGATTTGCTCGGGTGGGCTTGACAGTCTACTCTATGCATGTCGTTCAGAAGATCCGGAGATCCTGAAACACGCCGTTTTTGCGTTAGCTAACTTGACAATCCACGGTGGCGAGTCCAGCCAGATCGAGCTTGTCAAACAGCATGCTGTAGAATGGCTATTTCCCATTGCTTTACACAACAACGAACTTCTACGTTATTACGCCTTCCTGACCCTTCTGCTTCTGCTAGTCAACAAGTAAGTTTTTAATTATTTGCGTGAATTTGGCACATGTATCAGGCACCCTTTACCTCTTTGCACTAACGAGTGAACCTTTCAATAACCTCAGTTATAGAGTTGCGAAAATTCCCATTGTGAAATTCAAAAGGCAATTTGGCGAGCATGCGTCTGCTTCGATAAATTCTCTTCAGGCCTGTAAATTTATATGGCTACTGAAGTAAAGAATCAAAAGATACGGGCAAGTAGATAATTATGCCGTAGCTGGGGTTTGGAGAGGGGGACGGAGGGGAGGGGAAGAGTGAAACACCACAATCCCAGTCAGAACCAGGGAGAAGGTGGGTCCCGGCGAAGGTAATTACATGCGGGTGGCTGGCTTGGTGGCTTTGAGCCATGGCAGTTGTGGGACCAGTATGAAGTTCTTCTGTGCACATAGGACCGGTCCGCGTAGCCTGATTGCAGCCGCCTCTGCCGTAGCCAGCAAGCGCTGCCCAAGTAGTTTAAGAGAGCTTGATGGGACCTTGTAAATCAATTTGAAGGCCTCTCTGGCGTCTACACAGTGGTCTGTGTCTACCATGTGCGCGAGGATCGAGCTGTTGATATTCTTTATTTGACCCTTTTCTAACCATGCTGAAAGATGTTCTTTTATTTTTTGGATAAATGCCGGCTCGTGCGACCAATATATTCCGCTCCACAGGAGCGGGTGAAGGAGTAAATACACATAGAGGTGGTCTGAGCTGGTAGTTTGTCCTTGCCCTCTCCGTATAGGATGGGACTGGTGGAAAACAATACACGGGTGTCAGCTGCTGGAAAGGTCTGTGATACAGCTTGAGTTAGGCGTCTTCTTAAAAGTTCACTTGATGCATCCCCTTGAAATGCGACCCTGATAAAGAGCCTTTTCTTTCCTGCCGTGAGTATCGGGGGCTTGTGGTTTTTCGACCATGTTCTTAGCATTGAATTGATCAGGATACCCGTTCTGGCGAAAAAGGCTTTCGATAATCTTAAGCTCTTTCTCAACGCTATCAGCTGAGCAGATTCTTCTCAATCTTTCTGTCAAACAGCGAACTAAATTACTTTGAACGTTTAGCGGTACGAAACTCCCAAAATGGGTGTATTCTTCGGACCACGTTTTCTTACGATACACACTACGTCAAATGCTGCCCTAAGGCCTACTACTAAGAAGTACATCCAGAAAGGGAAGTGAACCAGACTGTTTTCCTTCCAGAGTGAATTTTATTGATGCGCGCGCCTGATTTATGTCAGCCAGTAGAATTGAGATGCCACTTTGTTTCGGTTCATTTGAGAATGTATCATCCATGTACCGCCCATAGTATCTTAAACCGTTGATCTGGTGACGTAGCTGGAAATCTTCTAACTTTCCCATGAATATATTCATCAAAAGCGGGCCAAAGGGCAAGTCCATAGCTACTCCGTCCATATGCCTATATAGTTCGTTGTCGAATAGGAACTTCACGTTCAATGTACACCTTAATAACAATTCCTTGAGGGCATTCACTGGCATCCCTATCTCCTGTTGATTGTTGGCAATGAAATCACAAAGGTAGTTGACCGTTTCCGCTACCGGTACGTTCGTAAAAAGTGATGAGACATCTAACGAAAACATGACCATTTCGTTCAGATCGAGGTCTTTCACGCCGTTAATGAACTCAAAGGTATCTCGATAGCTATATGGCGCTAGCTGATACTGCAGAGGCTTAGGTTTCTCTGCCAGCCATTTTGCTATTGAATGGTACGGCGACTTCCTCATATCGAGGATTGGACGAACCGGTGCGCCATCTCTGTGGATCTTCGGCAAAGCATATAACCGAGGTATATGCCTACCGACGGGTTGGAAGCGCTCTACATTGGGTTCGCTTATGCAACCATCCGCCTGAAGTCTTTTCAAGCAGTCAGTCAGTTGTGTTTAAATCTCATCTGTGCGGTCCTTCTCCTCCTCTGTCTTTCCGAACTTTTCCTGATCCGACAGAATTGACTGTATCTTCGTCATATAGTCTACTCTGTCCATCAAAACAACGCCAGTTCCCTTATCTGGTCTAGTTATCAGAACGTCTTTGTTCTACCGGAGTTGCTTTAACTTCTCAATGTGTGACTTCGTCAGCAAGCCTCGATATTTCTGACGACTGTTCAGGTATTGATAAGAGCAATTGATTAACGTCGACTTAAAATGTTGTACGCTCTCTGTCGAAACTGGCGGAAGATCATGCGTTTGATTCAAGAGGTTCTCGAATTGTGTTTCTCACTCTAGCTGGTTGAGTTTCTGGCGAAGACAGCAAAACTTAGGACCCAGCAATAAGCCTTCAATCAATGTTTTATCGAGAGATTTGGACGAATAATTGTGTACGTATCGACTTGAATCTTTAGGAATCTTAGATTGTGGTTCGTCATCATGAATACTCCGAAGAAGGGAAACCCTCTTGATTTCTCCACGTTTGTCCGAAATGGATTGCACATAATTCTCGAATTCCTGTCGCTCGTCTTCGCCAAGTTGATCGAGTATGGCTGCCCGTTGACACACGTGACGCCCCAGCTCTTCCACCTGTACACTCGTGCTCTCTAGTTCATTTTCGGCGTGTCTTCTCAAGCTATCACAGGTGATAACCGTACGACTCCGTCGCATTGCCCTCCAGTAGGAGTTCGGGTACTCGTTTCCCTCGAGGCACCAAGGTTGTGGAGGCGAAAGTACGAGCCAGGTTTATTAGGGAACATTTATTTCAGTCGACTTAACCATACTAGGAGTAGATCCGACCGCAGCACCACCATATTGTGCAAATAGCTAATGTTTCCACCACGGAAGACCAAACTGCTCCTTTCTTGGCCCTAGACGGCTGCCAAAACCTGGATGGAACCCCGTCAGCTTTCAAAAGTCGACTAGACGCGGGAATAAGTACCTCTTGTACTACAGGTGTTCCTGCGCTAAATTCCAGAGGGTACCTTTTCTCGTGTACTGGCCCTAACCTTCCTAGCTCTAACTCTCCTAACCTTAATCCTCTGGAGTGTGAAGCAAAGTTACATGTAATACCGTCTTACCCCCATGCAGGTACAAAATCGTTCACCCCTCTATCCTTAAAACCGTACTCGTCCGTCAGGCCTTTTAAGTCGAAACCGCGACACATCGGTCCCCATAAGTGTGCTCTAGTGAGAAGGACGTCACCTCTTTATCACATAGGGAGGGGGGCATGCATGGTTTCCAATCAGACCTGGTCTTGACTAGCAGATGAATGGGAAATACCAGAATGAGGGGTTTATTGTTGAAAGAACCCTGAACTGTTCACTCAGGCGTCTGTGGCCACCGGCAAGACCAGAGCGTGTGCTGACACTGTTGTCATGCCTAAAAAGGGGGGAGCTTTGATGTTGCCTGTTTAAATATGTGTCAGATTGCTCGTCTTCAGACGCTGCGTTGCATGGCACGAGGCAAAAACGATCGTGACTGTTCGAATACGCGTCGGCCAGGCCTGTTAAGTTAGCAGGTCTGTAACTGCTCACGGGGAATGTGAATGCTCTTGACGCAGCGGAGCGTTGAGAAATTCCAGTGAATACACCTTAGTAGCCTTATTTAGACTCGAATCACTTTTGCCAATAGAAGCGAAGAGCCGAGTCCCAGGAAGTAGTCTTGAAGAAGGAGACACGATCGCCGGGACAAGAGCTTTATTAGCCTGACGTTTCGGATTCCTACTCGAATCCATCATCAGAGACAAAAGAGCAGAAACGGGTGGTTGTTGCACAAGGGGCTGCGGTATTTATAGGATGCGGCAGCCATGCTACCGCATACCTATGACCGTTCACGGCTTGCCCCTTCATCCGGGGTTGTCCCACTTGGTGTGATCATTGCTTGATGGCCGACATTCGAGTCGATAATTGCTGCAATTTCATCACGTGCGTTGGATGTTGGCGTGATGATTGCTATCACGCCAATCACGCAATCATCACGCCAACATCCAACGCACGTGATGAAATTGCAGCAATTATCGACTCGAATGTCGGCCATCAAGCAATGATCACACCAAGTGGGACAACCCCGGATGAAGGGGGAAGCCGTGAACGGTCATAGGTATGCGGTAGCATGGCTGCCGCATCCTATAAATACCGCAGTCCCTTGTGCAACAACCACCCGTTTCTGCTCTTTTGTCTCTGATGATGGATTCGAGTAGGAATCCGAAACGTCAGGCTAATAAAGCTCTTGTCCCGGCGATCGTGTCTCCTTCTTCGAATCACTTTTCTTGTCCGTCAACGGCACAAGGAGTCTGTTGGTGATCACTCTCCACCTACCGTATAACAGCGGCTTTGTGCTCACCCGAGCATTTGCCTCTCCGCCTGGAGTTACGCCTTCGGAAACCCGATCTCCTGTCACTCCAATCCTTTTTCTTTCAAAAGCCTTTGTATTATGGATAGAACAAGACATCTATTTTTTGACTTAGAGGGGTCTCGCAGTAGGCCTAGTAAGTTGTTACGGCCTCGGTATACCCAGTCTTCCCAAGTATTATGCATAGATATCAGATACGCTGTCGGAAATTTGCACTTTGGAAACTGACCGTGCTTAATAAAGCATTTAGTACACTCTTCGCCCGAAGCATTGTGGGTTTTTTTATCAGCTCTCCTACGATTATGGCTTTTAGGTGGCCTTTTTCCAGTACTCCAGGTTTTTTTTGTTTCAGCCAGGATTTAATACGTATTCCCATTGTGAAAATAGAGCACAAGTACTCCTAACATACGGAAAGGACGTTAATATTGGTTTTATCAGCAAGGCAGGCGAACGCGGCAATTTGTGGGATCCGCGGAAGTCATTGCGAAGACTCATATTTTGTCGTTTATTTGTTTTATTACTCCAACGAGGTGCCAAAACAGACTGCGCAACTGGAAAGATGCGAACTAAGGGCGTGTAAACGGGCGGAAAACGGGTAATCCAAGGAGGCTCGTTTAAGAAAACCGGATTGGGTAAGACGGTATGCGGCAGGCAAATCCAGCCCTAATCCTGACCTTAACTGTAACCCTCTCCCTAACCCTAGTCTTTAACCTAACTCTAACCTTAAGCTTACCCCCAACTCTGGATTTAGTCATCTTCTCTAGCTTAGCCAGAAGCTTAATCCTTATATTGCACGCCTACTAAAAGTAAATAAGTAGGTACGTTATGATACCAAAAACGTGGGCCTGCGTTTTGTTTCTTCATACCAATTTTTATACTCGCAAATCCGTTGTTTCGCTTGAAATCGTCATATAAACCTCTGTCTGGCATTTTCTAAGAGCAGCGAGTTAATGTGACGTCCTTGTTTTGATACCTAGAATGCAGACTTCGGTCATCAAAATGCTTGCTACGAAGCTCTTTTGGTAGAGCACGGTAATATAGACACCCCCAAGTAAAGTAAATGGCCTTGCGCTAAATTCCAGTTGAATAGGGTTAAAGATAGTGATAGGGCTACGATAGTTAGGATGAAAAATAGAGTTAAAGTTAGGACACTGGAATATATGACTCCCGGAAAATGGCGCATGACCACCTGTAGCACGAAACTCCGTATTCCCGTGTCTAACCGCTCATGTCCTAGTTGATCCTGACACTTTAATCACCCAGAAGTGGTGAATTAGCTCATGACTCTCATTTAGATAATGCTTGTACTGATTAAGTTCGGGGTCACGTTTGCATTCTTTTCAAGTGTTTTACAACTGTGTTACAGAGATCTCATGCCGACAGTAGCGAACTCCGAACTGCTGGGCCTCTTCGTCCCATTCGTCAACTCGCATAATCCTATAGAGTTTACAAAGGAATCCCAGTTGGACGAAATTATCTTCTCTCGCGAATGGATGTCTCGTCTATTGCCCGCACTGACAATTGACCGACGCGAAGCCCAGGCGCTAGCAGTTTTCCACTTCGTAGCTGCAATCACTTCAGCGGGCAATTCCCTTGAAAAGTTCTGCCCGGACGCTAAAAAGGTGCGTGAACTAGCATTTTTATTAGCAGGTCCACTATAAGAGCGCATAGGGAACTCTTATAATCTCGGATTTGACCGTAAAATAACCTACTTTTTCAGCAAAACCAGCTGCGTCAAACCCTGCGAGAACTCGCCGAAACCGAAAACATACCGACATCCACACTGGCCAGC
>CACRXP010001251.1:2566-12961 GCA_902702965.1 Spirometra erinaceieuropaei
GGAGGTCTAAGAAGGGGAGCAGTAGTGGGTAACCGGTCCCAGATCTCACGATGTTTTCACAAACACGTTCAGCCGCTAGTTAACTATTGCGTCCCATGAGTGAATACCCCCCCCCCTCTACACCATAAAAGTCAAAAAACGAGAGAACATTGGAGCCTTGAATAATGTCATCACAATGAAATTCCAAGGACGGTTTGGTTTTTAAAGGCACTTACAGCCAACCGAAGCAATTGCATGGTAGGACATGGAAACAGATACTGCCAGTATTGCGGACCGCCTTGGGCTGAATCCGGGAGGATTTAGGACTAGGGATGGGACACAGAAACAGGTGCCCTTCTTGAAATTTAACGCTCAACCGCCTATCATAGAGGGAGGGGGTGCCTATACTCTTGTCTTGCCAAAACAACTTCTTGACCGCAGCGCACGCCTTCACCTAATGACACCGAAGAGTATGACATAGCTACATCCGCTCTTTTTTTCTCGATGCCGATCGAGGGTTTTGGTGTGTAGAAAAAGACACAGTTGCCTATTAGCTAGGTCAGGGCGCGAGTGAGCTTACGAGGTGACAGGTAGTGACCAAGGGTTCCTGCCTTTCGGGAGAAAGCGTTAATCCTCCTCGGGAAGTCGCTAAAACCGAGGGACGAGGGCGAGAGACAGTCACAGGATCATGTCTTAAACTGAATGAACCTCGAATCCCCGGAACAATGAACTAGTAGAGATGGAGCGCAATGCAACTTCGACATTCTCCAAACAACTTGCGCAGAACATCACGCGGAAAACGGAGTTCTTCAGTGACGTCTGCTCGCTCTTGAACGGAGACGCAGGCTATGGCGGTCGCCAGTGTTGAACAACGGGAGAAGTAGAAGTTAAGGAAGAAAGTGGTGGCAAACGAGCGCTCAGTTTAAATAAATTTTCATCAGGAAGTTGAAGTTATATAGGGTGCATGGAACTTGTTATGCAACAGGAGATTGCCGTTTAGAGGTCAAGGACTAGACTGCATAACAACTCATGGATTAGACGGCCTACAAAAATACACCAAGGGGATCTTTCAGTACGAAGGGGTTTGAACATGCAGAAATCTCCCCAATTGGGAGAGGGATGAAAGCCGATGCAGCATGAATTAGCTCGCACCGCTGCCAAGACGCATTCCATGCACTGAGGACGTGAAAAACGTCAACTATACAGGGACGACTATGCCTTCGCTGGATGGTTCATCGATCTCTCCATCGATGTAAGGACGAACGAGACGGTCAAATATACTTGTAAAGTAGTCGAAAATAGCCAACTTTAAACTACTCTTCTATTGACCGAACAAAAGGACATAAGCACAGGTGCCAGTATGGCTTGGGCAGCCTGTTAGCTGCATCCCTGAGCAGGTGGTAGGTACCAGTCGTCAAGTGAACAGTAAAGGAAGTTCTTCGAGTAGACGAACAAGTGTCCACGAGCTGTCGGAGGGCATTGCGTCAACGCATATTTGCGATAGCAGAGATGGCCGTAACCAGACCACGGAAACTGATTCTGCGCACAAAACCTGGTGCGTCTGATGCAGTCGCCATGGCGCGAAGACAATTATCTCAACGCAGGCATGCAAACAGGAGAGAGAGAGTGCTAGCTGTGAACACTCTCTCAGCCAAATTATACGCCCCTACATCGTCGTCGCCGAAAGGGATCAGGTGCAGACATTCAATTTACGATGGAGGAGGAATAGAACAACTAGCTGGCCTTCCTGGATGTCCTCTTTGCCGTAAAGATTGTGGTGGCCTAAAAACCAAAGTGTTCAGGAAAGCGACAAACACGACGCAAGTACTGAAATTTGACAGTAGCCGCCCGCTCGATCACAAGCGCAGTTGCGTAAGGGCCGGCGCGTTGAGACGCACAGCAGTGAAACGGAAGACAAGGTTGCTGAATTGCAATATCTTCGACGGGTACTGAGAACCAATGGCTACCCGCGCAACTTTGTCAACCAATGCATACGCAGACGAAACCAGAAACTAAACCCAACCGGCCCTAAATTTTGGCGAGCACTTCCGTGCGTGGAGAACGTCTCGGAAGCCGTCAACCGCCTTCTCACTCCACTTGGAGTTGGGGATGCACACAGGCCGGAAGCAACCATCAGGCGACAAGTCGTGAGGCCGAAAGACCCGCTGCCAAGGCAGGAAACGTCTGGAGTCGTTTACCGGATCTGGTGCAGTTGCAGACAGAGCAACTACGTCCGAGAAACTGGGAGATTACTACGGACGCGCATGGCTGACCACACAGCAGCGGTGAGGAGAGAGACCAGCTCTCAAGTAACAGCTCATTCCACGGAACCGGGCCATATTTTCAAGTTTTGAGGGACCGAAACCCTCGCAAGAGCTGACAACCGTGTGAGCCGCGGGCTGCTCGAATCATGGTTCTTAGGCCCGCAGTCCATCAACAAGCGAATTGACCTCCCGGTACCATCTTCAATGCTAAGACATTTCCTGAGCAAGGGGAATCAGTCACGTAGAGGGCGTGGGCACTCAACTAGCCCGGTGACAGCGGGCCAAATTGCTGAGTAATCATCACGTCAACATCCAATACGAATGATGAAATTGCGACAATTAGCGATCGGACGCGGACTGACAAGCCATTATCGCCTTAATTGCGACCCCAAGCGCTGATCGCGAGAGCTGTTGATTATAGTACCCATGTGGTACCACCGCAGCCACGTACTATAAATACTGCAGTCCTACTGCCACCATTACACTTATCTGCGACTGTCTCTGATGATGGGTTTGAGTCAGAATCTGAAACGTCAGGCCAGTAAATTTCTTGTTCCAGTGAGCGCATCTTCTTCTTCTGAACGTCCCTACTTGTTGTCACACAGCCTAGATGAGCCATGGAGATCTGGTCAAGCTTCGTAGTTCTGTTTGATTCTCTGCCCCCTATTGGAACCTTAATCGGTTGGACAGGAGAATAAGTATCCTCCCACACTACAGGAGGTCTTGCGTTAAACTCCAGGTAGGCGCACCTATTCCCCGGGTCTAGCTTTGACTCTAAATCTAACGCCAACCCTCTTAACCCTAGCCGCCTCTGCAACTTAACCCAGGGCCAACGACTGATGGCTGCTGCACGACTTAAGCAGTCCCTGTGGCTCGTGAATGCCTGAGCTTGATGGCGATTGGTCAGCGGAGGTTTTAGTTGAATCGAAATCCTCTGACGTCCGTAGGGGGTTAATGTCCAAGTCCCCTTCGGCGCAACAAGCGAATTTAATCTGCTTGGACCTGACGCGACGCGTTTTTCACCTAAATATCAAGCGGTACGCGCTGCATCAATAGCAATGCTTTACAGAGAACAGACAACACGTTCGCTCTTTGCGATTTCCAGTCTTCGTGTCTGGCGAAGGCGTTCAAAAGACCAAATAAAGACACGAGTGGACAAGGCGGGAGCGAAACTTGAGAGCATCTCGAGCTCCGGTTTGCGTGGGTGGTGAGCTGACGAGCTCCGCTTTAAAGAGTCTGTCGCCAACAGAGAGCGATAAAAGGTGAGTGTTTTTGACGCCGCCGGACCGTGCAACGTGCGGTTTGGTGAGTCAGTCTTGGTGAGTGCCCCCACTAGTACACCTACTGGAATGGCCAACTTTGATTAGTTTGGCCGCCTCAACCGGTCGCACTAGAGTCTTACACCGGGAAGATATACGGCCTGGAACTAGGTTAACCCCGGTCACCCAAAGCTTTGCATTTAAAACTTCGTGTGAAGGAGTGCACATAGGATAACCGAGAGGGCAGCCGGGCAGCACACTCTGATCTGGCCTATCAGCAGACGCCAAGTTAAGGCGAAACATTTTGGCTCGTTGGTGAATTGCCAACAAGAGGGACATCTACTTTTTCTTCTTCGTAATCATGAGCAGCAACGGTAGCAATATCAGTATTACCATCAACGTCGCCAAAACCCGCTTTCTCGTATTAACATGTGAATGGGTGAGGGCTCCAAACCACACCAGACAACCTAGAGGTCATTGGCTAAAAAGTCTCCACAGACGCGTGCGTTGTCTTGCCAATCAAGGTCAAACAGGAGAGCCCGTGTATGCACTCCTGCCTTAAAGCTAACGATGATGCTGGAGCAACAACAAAAAGGCAAAGGCGTCAATTTACTGGTAGTTATGTAAAATAACCTACATTTTCTGGAGGCTTCAGATGCCACCTTCTGGTAAAGTGTTTGACTTGGTTTTTGGCGTAGTATCTGAAATACCAATAAAGGTGGGCAGGTGAAAATAACAGGACAGATTCAGCAATGCTTGTCAGGAATGCGATTTGGACGGATGGGAGTTTCTTATAATGACACGTAAACAAAAAGCAAATGTGTTTATGCTGTGTGAGTCCCGTCACCTCATTATCGATCTTAGCAATCGGTGGGACTGGTTGTAAAACGAGGAAGCACCGGAACAGTTTGTGTAATGTTCGCAGACTTCGAACCCGTGGGGGAGTGTGCCATCAGAGATAGTAGCAACGACAGAACGAGTGACGATTATAAGGGGGGCGCTGGTCAAGGCTCAGTTTTTTATCGTGGAAGCAAACGGAACCGATAAGGTCTCCAGAGAAGGAACCACAGTTTCGAAGCCGTACTGGTGCGCTTTAGCTTCGCTGGAATGACCAGTTAGGGCAACACATATTCCGAAAACAGTAAACATCACACAGCATGCTCCGGCCACTTCCACTAGTAACTAGACAATTTGGTAGGATACAGAATGTCTCTAGGAAACGGGAATTGTGGAGCGACAGATCGGAATGGTAGGGTGGAAATGATAAAGGTACGGTAAGAAATACTGGCAAGGCATTCTACGAAATGAACGAAGGCAACGCTCATTACCGTAAAATACCGGTGATGCAATCGCCGACTCTAAAGCCAACCGGCCGGTCAGCAGGATATCCTCAGGTGGCAACCTACAGTAGGTGGGCTAACTCGTGAAATGTCAACCGAAATTCCGAAATGCGTTTTAATTTCGAAAAGATTAGTTATGTAGGGTTGCAAAAATAATTACCCTGAAGCATAATTCTGTAATAATTCAGTTACCTCAGGATGCCGGCTTTCGGACGAACTTCTTTACGGCCGTAAGTAAGAACCACATTTCGTAAAGAAACGACTAGTTAAGTAGCATGCATTTTTCAAGTTGATTTTCGGTGCTCTTAAAAATTTGATTAATTTCATGGAAAAAATGCATAAAAATATTCATCCTTTTACTCATTTAGTCCTCTCCCAATTTTATACTCGAAGCAATGACGTAATTCGGTTTTAAAAAGTTTCTAGTTGTGAGATTTTTAATACCGTGAAATGGCCGTTCACAAAACATGTCTCTGCATCTACTGGTGTGGCTTGTAAAGTTAACAATGTGGCTCAAATCCACTGCTAAATTTTATGAAGCCCATATGGTTCCCTCTTAATACCGTAGAGCAATGTATGGTTTCCGTACGCGGAAAATACACGGTTCATAGTTTGGAAACCCTGAGTGCAAGTGTAAAGGCAGGTCGGGGTTCAAAATTATGCGGGAATTGAAAAAGTTTTCGTATATAAAGTATAAAATTGGAAGAAGACTTAATGTTCTGCCGAATGGGCAGAAGAATGAATATTTTTATGCATGATTCCCATGAAATATAACTGAATAAATAAGGGCATTGCAAATCAATGAGAAAAATCCATGTTAATTAAGTAGTCATTATTTGCGAAGTATAGTTTTTACATGTAGCCGGAAAGAAGTTCGTCCAAAAGCCGGCATCCCGAGGTATCTATGTTGTTATATAATTATGCTGCACGATGATTAGTTTTATAGCCTTACTTAATTTATCTTTTCTAAAGGAAAACGCATTTCGGAATTGCGGTTGACGTTTCATGAGTTAGCCCACCTACTGTAGTTGTTCTAATGACTTCTATTTTTGTGTGCTGGCTCTTGGCAAACTTTAAACCTACATCAAGACGTCGAAATGGCAAGCAACAATTTACAGAGGAGGTCATGACTGGTTTTGATGTACAAACTAGGAACCCTGACCTTTAGGCATCCCCAAAAACTTCATGCTGAATTGCTACATGATTCTCAACAGAGGGAGGCGATAGAATGCAAGCGAAACCGAAAAAGAACAATTAGTTCCGCCAAATTACTGGAGGTTAAATGAACGCACAGGCCGATTCAACATCATCCCACGCAGAATCAACTCACAACGAAAATACTGCGAAGGCGGACAAAGATATCAAAGCCCTCAGCCAAAATTAGCATAAGAAACTAAAGAAGTAAAAGTACTGAGAAGTGTAGTCGGCAACACATGGATGAAAAGGGTGACTATTTCGTCGAGTCTTCCCAGCCTGGGGTTTTAAAATGACTCAGCCTCCGTTGCTCGATTTCTAATTGCTAGTCAATATACGAACGCCTGAGCGGGCTCCAGATTGAAGCTCCAAAGCAAACCGGGATCGCCTGTATTCCATCCCGCAGTCAAGTAAACGCCCGCCGCCTCTCGCCCTATCATAAGCACCGCCAAGCACAGGCTGTAGGGCGATGGTTAAGCAAGATAAAACGGCATTAAGCAATTGAACGGCAATGCCAAAAACGAACGCTTTTATTCGGCTGTCTAGGTGAGACACATTCTTCAACTCCGGAGGCAACTCAGGCTCCGGTTGGAGATTGCTAATG
Organism: Spirometra erinaceieuropaei; assembly: GCA_902702965.1. Taxonomy (NCBI): domain Eukaryota; kingdom Metazoa; phylum Platyhelminthes; class Cestoda; order Diphyllobothriidea; family Diphyllobothriidae; genus Spirometra; species Spirometra erinaceieuropaei. The sequence continues at coordinate 9,207 of CACRXP010001251.1, forward strand.
AGATAAATTGTGGGTGTTTCGTCATCGCCCTCCTGGATGACAGCGTCCAGTACGTCGGGGCTGGCCACGTTTGAGACCACCTTGGCGTCAGGAAACTGGGCACTCAGCAGGGCGGTAACATTGCCGATGGTTTCGGTGGTTCGGTACACAATGGAGTCCGAAATGAAGGATGGAAATCCACCGCCAGAAAAGCGAATCACGTAGTAGTTGTAGGACGGACGATCGCTGCGGCTGACGATGTACTCATACAAACTGCTCTCCCGGGCCTAAAAAAACCAGACAACATGAAATATTTATAGCCCCCTCTGCTGTATTGGGTACTAGGAGCAGTGTTGGATGGCAGGGCTTTGGCTAGGGGGCCCGCGGAGAGAAAGGGGATCGTTGAGACTAACACCTTATATTATATTAGTCTTGGAAACCCTCGGGGTTCCATCTCCACTGGCAGTTTTCCCTGCCAAAAAGCTGCGTACTTACCAGAATATTGCTTAGACGCGAAAAATCAGCCCTCTCCTTCTTGTAGAACTCGGCCAATTGGCCACAGACCCTGATCGCCTCCTCCCAATCCCCGCCGGACTGTAGGAAGTCAAGACTGCGCAGCAGCAGTTGCTCGCGCAGGGCCGACGACGAAAGTTCGGCAGACTGGGCGTATTCCGCAGACAACTCGCCGACCTCGACGGGAAAGTCGGACCACTGAAACAGAGGAGGAGAAAAAAAAAGGGATGGACGAATGTCACCGGTAGGTGATAACCGAAGGGGTGGAGCACTGAGAGGCGCGCGGAGGCTCGTGCGCCCTTGTCAAGGAAAAATGGTCCTGTAGAGTGAGGAAGACCAAACAGATGACATTGGCACACTTGAACGAGGGGGAGGGAGGGGGGGGGGGGTAAGGAGTCTCCTCCACATACATTAGGCAAACTGAGGATGCATAATGTATGCAGGCGAAGACTGTCGAATTCGGTTAAAATACCGACTCTGACAATGCTTCTGGCCACGAAAAGGGGCCATGCTGACAGCATCACGCCCCAACACGCACACTGTATCAGCATCACAGAGACAGGAGTGCACTTGAAACTGCAAGTGGACTGCGAGTATCCTTCCCTCGCATGCGGGAGCTCTGAAAGCGTGACGGTCGATGGAAAACAGTGATGACGGTTCGATCACTGATTTGGATGATGTCCACCGTGTGCTCCAGAGTAGAGAGCAGAGACGGTGACTTACGCATGAATTAGTTCATAGTGATCGTAGACTTTTACCGCATCTACCGCACTCTCTCCTCACCCATCTCGGCCCGTTGTCATGACTAAGTCAGGGTGACTAGAGGTGGGAGAGGGCGAAGGTGGCTGGAGTGGGCAGAGCCGCGTTAAGGAGCCATAGCGGCCTGACTCTCAGTCCATCGGTCCGTCGCCTCATATAGCGACAGAAAATAATGCAGCTGCAATGAATACATCTGATTACGAGCGACAGGTTACTTACCTCGACTCTGCCTTGGAGATGGCCGAAACAACTGCACTTATAAAACCGGGAAAAGTTGAATGGCTGATTCTGGTTTAGGTATCGCAACCGCCGGCCAGTTTTACGTTCACCCCAAACCCGAAGCTTAACCCGAGTTCATTTGGTCATTGAGTGACACGCTGCATCAGTTTGGTCAGACTGGAGCCCTGTCAGCAGCAATCGATAATATGCAGGCAAGAGGGAGTGTTATCCACCGATCAAGCAGAATGTTATATGGGCAATGGCTCCTTCTTAAAATCTTGGTAAGTGTACGTTGTGGACCAGGGAGTGTGGTTGCACGCCTAGGTGCGGGTCTTCGCCGCGCCAGCTACCTGTGTCTTTTCCCGCCTGGTCCCGGTCTTCTTGGCTCAGTCTCGACACCGGACCCAGACGGGAGAGGGGTGAGTGTGGTAGATTCGGTGCAAGTCAACTATCACTTCAAATTAATTCACAAGCAAGTCGCCGTCCCTGACCTCACTCTGCTGAGGAACGCATGTTGGACATCGTCGACAACGACGGTCGAACTTTCATATAGGCACTGTTGGAGTGCACAGGTGCTTGCATAGAGACAAGCAGCCCATGACCAACTGAGCCTGGACTCAAGCCCTAGGTCTGGTTCGTCTGGGGTCAAGTCATTCTTGCCTTTGTCTCCGACATTTGTTGATAGTGAAACTGATTGTCCGCTAGGGGCGCTGGCGAACGTCAAACATGCCGGCGACCAATCATATATCGGAAACTAAGAGGCGTCAACTCGAGAAAGGGAAAAGGAAGTTTGCAGACGATTTACTTGACTTGTTTGCAGTCTTCAGTCGGTCTGTATATTTCTAGCGATCGGGAGGGAGAAATTAAAAAAGAGGACAACGAAGACAGGCGTAAATGAGAGAAGGAAACTTACCTTGAACTGATTGCTGATATGCTCCAAAGTATAACCCCGTTCAACGTCGTTGGAGCACTGCTCATGAAGCCTCTCGAGACGAAACAGATAACGCAGTGTCATGTCTTTGCGAGCGAGACTTTCGTAGAAGGTCTATTAAAGGACGGGGTAAATCACAAAAAGTGAACATGTAATAAAAATAGTCTAAACCCATGCGCAACGTACAATGCAAGGGAAATTGCTACTTAAATGCTTTGGCTTTGTGGTCCCATGTCAAATACATATTGAAAGGAACTACGCCTGTTCTCCTGTGGTTCGCATCAAGACAATCTATTTTTGAAAGGACTGAACAACATTAAGTGCAGCAGAGTTTTTAGGTGCCCCATATTAACCTACAAGTAATAGAACAGCCAAGTGGGGAGATTTGCCCTAACATTTCTTTGTCTTTAAATCCTGTGCGGACAAACCTGGAAGCGTAGGCCCCTGGGGGGCGGACGTCGCCAAGACACCTGACCTGGAACGAATCCCAGGTACTGCACCCAAAACACTGTAAAAGAGATGCAACTAGGAAACCCAAGTTTTGCCTTTCTGCGGAAACACTATACTGCATGAACTCTGAAGGTCGACCCCAGTTACCTCGCATAGTCCAATAGGCTTAACAGATGCACTTTATTATTCATTGTGGTGGACGAAGCGGCCAGTTTAATCTGCTTGAACCCACCGTCTACCAGAGTTATAAGTGCTTCGTGCAACGGCCTCATCCCGATAATCAGTGCCACTGATGTGATGAGTCAGACGATGGCAGGTGGCTCAACCCTCCAACGGTGGTGCAGTTACGTACAGCCCTGCTCAACTGTGAGACAGGCGCAGAGAGAAGTAAACGGAGGCTTTAAGTCAGGACAGTCACTGGAGTTCAGGGTCATAAACGGTCATCCTGACTTAGTCTTGCCATTGGAAAATGATGAGTGTTCGAAGAGTGGGCTGAGTCGATGTTGCGCCAGTCAGACTCGTTATGTTCTTCTTGACATGGATACCATCGCTGTTGCCTCGGGGATGGTGGTGGTGGTCGTGCTCCACGGAGGAACTATCCTACAAAATTGCCAAGAAGTGCTCGAACCTCGGTGAACATATCCTTTCCCCCCTTCCCCTCCTAAGTGGCTTCCGGTCGCAGCTAATGGGCCGCCCTCAGAGACTTCACCGAAGTTATCCAGCCAGAAACACAGCCTACCCATGTGTGTCTAATAAATCGAGCGGCTACTTCTTCCCTCTCCATTCGCCCATGGATACATTTCTGTTTTGACACTGATACTAAATTTTCCAAATAATGACGTCATCTTTTGACTCCACCACAAAGTCCTCGGAGCGAATGAAATTGTCATGTCAACTGCGCTAT